>CM055127.1:42440025-42619792 GCA_029206835.1 Rana muscosa
ATTACAAGGTCAGACAACCAGGAAGGCGAAAGCCCGAACAGATCTATCACGTTAATCTGTTGAAAGCCTGGAGGGATAGAGAGTCCCTAGTCGCATAAACTTGGTCACCAGCTCAAACTGGTTGCGTGATTCCGGAGGTTGGAATAGCAGCCACCTTGTCACAACCCCAACAACAGGAGGTTAAGGAGTTTGTGCTTCGCAACAAGGAGGTGTTCTCTGAGCTGCCGGGACAAACATCTGGGGTAGAGCATAATATTATTACCCCGCCCGGTGAAAGGGTGAAGTTAAAACCCTATCGGATCCCAGAGGCCCGACGGGAGGCAATACGGGAGGAAGTACAGAAAATGCTGAACTTAGGGGTGATAGAGGAGTCCCAAAGTGATTGGTCTAGTCCCATTGTGCTGGTGCCTAAACCGGATGGGAGCTGGCGATTTTGTAACGATTTTCGTCAGTTGAACAAAGTTACAAAATTTGACACCTACCCCATGCCACGTATAGATGAGTTGATCGACCGGCTGGGAACAGCCCGATACATGACGACTCTTGACCTCACAAAAGGGTATTGGCAAATTCCCCTGGCCAAGTCGGCCAAAGAGAAAACCGCATTTGTAACCCCAGACGGGGCGTTCCAATATAAGAGAATGCCGTTCGGGTTACAGAATGCGCCGGCCACATTCCAGCGGAAAATGGACCAGATACTGAGGCCCCATCGGAAGTATGCTGCGGCTTACCTGGATGACGTAATTGTCCATAGCACAGATTGGGCCTCACATCTGCCAAAAGTGCAAGCAGTCCTAGACTCTATCCGGGAAGCGGGGTTTACGGCTAACCCCAAGAAGTGTACCATTGGGCAGGAGGAGGCCAAATATCTTGGGTACACCATTGGCAGGGGAGTAATAAAACCCCAACTCAACAAAGTCGAGGCCATCCAGAGTTGGCCACGTCCCAACAGCAAGAAGCAGGTACGGGCCTTTCTGGGAATCGCGGGTTATTATCGGCGCTTCATTCCCCACTTTGCTTCTAAAGCTGTGCCCCTAACCAACCTGACGAAAGGGAAAGGGTCGGTCATGATTAAATGGACCCCCGAGGCTGAGGCAGCATTCCAATTCTTGAAACAAGCCTTATGTAGCCAGCCAGTGTTGTACTCACCCGACTTCTCTAAAGACTTTGTCGTACAAAGTGATGCGTCAGATGTGGGGTTAGGAGCAGAATTGTCCCAGGTCTGGAACGGGGAAGAGCACCCAGTCATTTACCTCAGCAGGAAGTTGAAGTCCCATGAGGTAAATTACGCCACGGTTGAAAAGGAGTTTAGCGGTGAAGTGGGCTCTAGATTCCCTTCGGTACTATCTGCTAGGTAGGCACTTTGACATGGTCACGGATCACGCTCCGTTAAAGTGGATGGCTCAAAACAAGGAGACAAATAGAAGAGTGAATAGGTGGTTCCTGGCCCTACAGGAATTCAACTTCACAGTAAAGCATCGCCCTGGCGTTCAAATGGGGAATGTGGATGCTTTGTCTCGAGTACATGAATGCCTGATTGCTGGTGTTCCAACCCCAAGGTTAAAACAAGAGGGGGGGTATGTGACAGCAGGAAGGTAAAGTCACCTGGTTGCATCCAGGGGGGTAGGTATATTTCTCCCAGATTCAGGCTTTATGCCGACTTATACAACTAGGGAGAGAGTTGATGAAGCCCAGCTGAGGCTAGTGGGCTCATGGGTGATTCATACCTCTAGGGAGAGGGCTGGGCGTCGTGCAGGCAGGGAGTTGATGAGACCAGCTGAAGCTTGTCAGCTCGTTTAAGGCCTCTATAAAAACTCCCAGATTCATTAGGTGTTTGCTCATGCCTGGACCCAGACCTCTGTGGACTGTCTAGGGAGAGTGAACCCCTGTGCGGTGAGACAAAGCCTGTGTGGCTATTTGTTTGGACATTTACTAAACCAGGGACTTAGGGACTAGGACAGCACCAGGCTGATCCCAGTTGTTAGTTAGGAAACCTGCATGTTTAGTCAGAGGTCAAGCTGACCAGGGTTTATTTTGTTTATGTTTCTTTTTGCTTTGCTGTGTTTTTTTGTCACTGTAAATAGAGAAATAAACCACACCTTTTTGATCTTGAAAACCACAACCTCCGTCTGCTGGGCCTGTTTTGTGTGGGGAGCCCATCCAGGGGATCACACACACCCGCTGCCGAGCGAACCCCCTCACAATATATATAATAAAAAATAAAATAAAAAAAACGCATGAGAAACGCATAGTACACCAGACATAGAAGAGGATGAACAATATAGAGGATTGCTTTATACAATGGCACTAATTTCAAAATCCTCATTTAACCCACCAGGGGCCAAAACACTTAAAGAAAAAATCCAAAACATTTCCCTACGACAAAGCTTGCGAAAGCGCTCAGCTAATGGTAGGTCTCTGGGCATCGCATCAATCACCCAAACCGAAAGACCTTCAGTAGATTTTTGGTGATGTTCAAGGTAGTGCCTAGGGACACTATGATTGTCTAAACCATCGGTAATAAAACGGCGGTGTTCACAAAACCGTTTGCGCTGTGGTCTAATGGTTCGCCCTACATAGAACAAACCACAAGGACATGTCAAGCAATATACTACATGGTCAGAGGAACAAGTCTGGAAACCTTTGATGGGGTAAGTTTTTCCTTTTACACTGAAGTCCTTCTGGCCATGCTTGACAAACCTTCAGGTCTTACAAAGGGGTTTTCGGCACTGATACATGCCTGAAATAGCTAAAAATGTAGGGATAGAATACCCTGGCGGTAAGGGTTTTTCTTTTTTTTTTTTTCTTTTTTTTTTACGGAATGTGGTATAGATGTATAAAGTGAGCATACATCAAGGGATACCCATATGTACGATGGTTCCCAAGTATAGGGTTGACAAACCTTCAGGTCTTACAAAGGGGTTTTCGGCACTGATACATGCCTGAAATAGCTAAAAATGTAGGGATAGAATACCCTGGCGGTAAGGGTTTTTTTTCTTTTTTTTTTACGGAATGTGGTATAGATGTATAAAGTGAGCATACATCAAGGGATACCCATATGTACGATGGTTCCCAAGTATAGGGTTTCAATAGGTCAATTAGATGGGTACCGTCGCGAATGTAGGACGGAAGTGCTTGGGTTAGCGGTTGTAAGAAGTAGTCAATATAGAGAGAAAAGCTGGTAGTGATGCTGTCCATGGAGGCAACCATAGGGCGGCCTGGCGGGTTGGAGATATCTTTATGGATTTTTGGTAGATGGTATAGGTAAGGTACTTGAAAGAAGGGTTTCAGAAAAAAGGTGGCCTCTAGCTTGTTAAGGATACCTTTCCTGCAGGCTTGCTTGATGATGGTGGTGGCTTCTTCTGTAAATTTGGGCAATGGGTCAGCTTTCAGTTTTTCATACGTGTTTTTGTCGGAGAGGAGTCGTGTGGTGTCCACATATAAATACATATATATATATTGGGTTTCTACTGCTGCTACCTATGTTGTATAAGAATATTCTCTTGGTGTATTTCTTATCATTTTCATATATATCTTATGTGTACTTTATGTATTTTTTATATATATATGTATATATTTTTTATATAAATGTGTATATAATTTATATGTATTTTATATATATATATATATATATATTATATATATGATTTATTTTTATAATTGTGTCCATTATGTTTATCATGTTTTATTAACCTCCCCTGCATATCATATTCGATTATAATTTTCTTCTTCCCCCATAACCTTTTCCCACCACCTCCTCCTCCTATTTCAGCTCATCCCCTTTTAGGGTCAGGTATTCACCTGGACACTTACCCAGGTGCTTATATTTATGTTACTTAATTTCTTTCGCCCAATATTTGTGTATCCCCTATTGATATAATTTCCTTCCTCCTTTTCCTCATATCAGTCATTATGAGGTTCCCCCTTCCCCCCCCCCCTGTTCAATCTATACCGGTAACAATTCCCACTTAATTCTGTTCCTAAAAATCCTTATCAGTTTTGCCCTATTCCCTTCTCTGTATATGTCTTTTTCGCCCATCCCTTCTCCCCCCCCCCCCCCCCCACCGCCATCATCACAGCGCTGCTCTTCTGTAGTATTATTTTGTTTTTATTGTTTTTCCATATAATCTCATCATAGACATACTCAACATTAGTTACATTCCTTCACTCTTATAATTTGTGTAGCGGGGTTCCTTTAAAGACTCTCGAACTACTGTTCCCAGAACCCCACTGGTTCCCAGGATGTTTTGCTTCTGCCCCAGAGACTCATGGGTGGGGATATATAAGGAAGGGGCGAGGCCTGGCTCGGCCTCTTTGGACACGGGACGGCAGAGACAGATACACCTGTGCGGACCTGCGCTGGGTAAGGCCTGAAGCCTGGGGCCTTTCCGGAGCTGACCAAAGAGCTTTCCACCCCACTGCGAGCCTGGGTGGCACCCGACATCTCTACTTACAGCCTAGATTGGATCGGGGACCCGATCGCAGCGACCGCTGTGGGCGAGTGAAGACACAGCCAGTGGAAGTCCCGGACGGAGATCGCGTCCGGCGGGTGAGTGAGCGTAAGCTCATTCCATAACCTGTTTGATAGTACTGTGCCTATAGACTGCCGAGGCCTACTACCTCATGTTAAAGACTCTCACTGGAGATCCACAGCAGGACTGATCCAGAGGATCTCCAGTGAAGTGTTGCCAGTTATCAACATTCCCTTTTCCTGGATTACAATTGTTGTTCATTCTTAAGTGCACCACCTCTACAGATTGCCGGTGAAGAATCCATCCTTCATACAGGACTGAGTTCTAGAATTAGGAATCAGGCCTGATTCATTAGGGACCTAGTTTAGTTATTGCACCACAGGGCGCCTAGTTAACAGTCGCCCCACGTGGCGTCTCCTTATACACCCCCCCCCCTCTCTATGGTGTAGTGTGACTGATATTGTGATATTGCAGGGCTCTGCGTATAATCTAAAGGTCAAGTTGTTATCACTGTTCATTCCCTTTGCATAGCTGAAAGTAAAATCTGTTATTCCTTTACAACTACTCTGTGTCTGAGTCTCTCATAAAGTATAAGTATTAAATGTGTATACCCCTAGACTAACTGTGCCAGAAAGGGTCGAGTAGATTGCCGGGGGTTGGTGGAGCTGTATTCAGGGCCCAAACCGAATCTGCGGCCCTCTTAGTTGAGGGTATCGCTACATTTATTTTGCTTATATATCCTTTATATAGCTCTGTGCTATTACATGCCATGTATTCCTCCTTCAACTTATCACAGTGTCCCCCCATAAATGCTTGTTTGTTGCCAACCTATCACGACACCTCTCTCTGCTATATAACGTCCACCAATCACCATGCTCTCCATGGATCTAATCAAACAGCGGATGCTGTGAAACGCGTCATCCCATTGGTCCGTTCCTTGCATTACGTCACTTCCGGTCCGACGGCACGCTGCGCTCCACGCTGAAGCGCACGCTGAAGCGCATCCTCCTGGTCCTTCCTGTATCACAGAAGGGAACTATCACGCACGGCCTCCAGCACCTTGATGCCCAGACGTTCTCTGCTGACACCGCAGACCTGCCTTCAGCTTCTTCCTCATCTGGGATCTACATCTCCCCCGAGGACCGCCATAGATGACACCGGACCACCGATAACCTTATATATGCCTTATATTATTCACCATCTTGTGAGTAGCCATTTGGCTGTTTTTTACTAATTTGCCATTAAAACTTTTATACTGCACTTAGTTTGGCGCACCTTCCTTTCCTTATCATATCTTACAGAGCCTGCTTCTGCTTATGGCAGCTGCCGCTGGTGCTTTATCATCTATTGACATTTGGAATTTATACTCTGCCAGAACTTTTTTTGCGCCATTTTACTTTTTACTGCGCGGCATTTGCGCTCGTTCAAATGCGCCGGTAAAATCTTAGTAAATGTCAAGTCACGTAAATGCATTTGCATAAGTTGAACACCTCTGAACTTGCCATTGTATAACAGTCCCTGCACAAAATGACATTTCTAAAGGAAAAAAAAAGTAATTTAAATGTACTCGCGGCTATAATAAATTGCCAGTTCCCGTCAATACAGAGAAAAGTCATTGAAAGTCTTTGGGAAAAAAAATGCGTGGGGGTCCCCCAAAATTCCATTACCAGGCCCTTCAGGTCTGGTATGGATATTAAGGGTAACTCCGCGCCAAATTGGACCCCAAAGCACCATGTCCCCATATTGATGGGGACAAGGGCCTCATCCCCACAACCCTTGCCCGGTGGTTGTGGTGGTCTGCGGGCGGGGGGGCTTATCGGAATTTGGAAGCCCCTTTAACAAAGGAGACCCCCAGATCCCCCCGTGTGAAATGGTAATGGGGTACAAATGTACCCCTACCATTTCACAAAAAAAGTGTAAAAAATGTTAAAAATGACAATAGCCGGTTATTGACAATTCCTAATGTCTTCTCCTTTCCCTGCTTCTTCTCCCATCTTCTTCTTCCATCTTCTTCTTTTTCTCCATTCGGGTTTCTTCCTCCATCTTGTTCTTCCTCTGCTTCTTCCTTAGGTGTTCTCGTCCACATCTTGCTCCGGCTTCTTCTTCTTCCCCGCTTCGTTCTCCGGACGATCCGCTTGCATGGGAGGTTCCTGCTGTGTGACGCTTCTGTTCTTCTGACAGTTCTTCTCTGATGACCTGACCCCTCTCTGACACCACGGGGAAAGTAATAGGGAAGTCCCCGCGAAGTCCATGTGCGTCAAAGGGGGGCGGGGTCACCGGGTGGCCTCGCCATCAGTTGGAGAAGAACTGTCAAAAGAACAGAAGCATCACACAGCGGGAACCTCCCATGCAAGCGGATCGTCCGGAGAACGAAGCAGGGAAGAAGCCGGAGTGAGATGCGGACGAGAACACCGAAGGAAGAAGCCGAGGAAGAACAAGATGGAGGAAGAAACCCGAATGGAGAAAAGAAGATGGAAGAAGAAGCGGGGAAAGGAGAAGACATTAATAAAGGAATTGTCAAAGACCGGCTATTGTCATTTTTAACATTTTTGACACTTTTTTTGTGAAATGGTAGGGGTACATTTGTACCCCATTACCATTTCACACGAGGGGCGGGATCTGGGGGTCCCCTTTGTTAAAAGGGGCTTCAAGATTTCGATAAGCGCCCCCGCCCGCAGACCCCCACAACCACCGGGCAAGGGTTGTGGGGATGAGGCCCTTGTCCCCATCAACATGGGGACATTTTGCTTTGGGGTCCAGACCTCAAAGCATCCTCCCCATGTTGAGGGCATGTGACCTGGTAAGGTTCAGGAGGGGGGGGCGCTCTCTCGTCCCCCCCCTTTTCCTGCGGCCTGCCAGGTTGCGTGCTCGGATAAGGGTCTGGTGTGGATTTTTAGGGGACCCCCACGCCATTTTTTTTACGTTTGGCACAGGGTTCCCCTTAAAATCCACACCAGACCTGAAGGGCCTGGTACGGATTTTGAGGGGGACCCCCACGCCATTTTTTTTTTATTTGGCCAGGGTTCCCCTTAATATCCATACCAGACCTTTTTTAGTTTTTTTCAAAGACTTTCAATGACTTTTATCTGTATTGACGGAAACAGGCAATTCATTATAGCCGCGATTATTTTAAAATGACTTTTTTTTTTTTACTTTAGGGCCAGTTCACACCATATGCAGTCCAGTGCATTTTTTTTCTGCATCAAAAACGCATGGAAAGTAAGTTATATGGTTTTCAATGGTATAGTTCACACCAGTGCGTGCAGGTCCAGTGTGTTCCAGTTCCAGCAAAAAGAGTAGAACATGCTGCATTTTACCTGCACTGGACTGTACTGGAACGCTGTAAAACGCATCAAAAACGCACTGGAACGCACCTAAATGCACCAAAAATGCATTGGAACACACTTGTCCTTATCTAAGGTTAATAAAAAAGAGGGGTAAAAAAAGCACTGGACTGCATTAAAACCGTACCACAAACGCACTGGAATGCATCAAAAACGCGCCAAAAACGCGCATGCAAAAAGCACCTGGAACGAATCCGGATTGTGTTTCTATGGTGTGAACTGGCCCTTAGAAATGTCATTTTGCTCTCGGACTGTTATAAACATGGAAAACATGCGCTACTTTACAGGCATACTATAGACACCCCCCAGGTACCATATTTAGGGCCAGTTCACACCAGATGCAGTGCAGTGCTTTTTGTTTATGCATGAAAAACGCAAGGAAAGTTGATCACATTAATGCCAATGGCATAGTTCACACCACTGCAGTCCGTTCCAGTGTGTTTTAGAAAGAAAAAAAAATGGTCATGCTGCATTTTTTATGTACAGAACTGTACTGGACAGCAGTAAAACACATCAAAGCGCACCGTATTGTACCAAAAACGCACCGGAACGCACCTAAATTCACCAAAAACGCACTGCAACACACTTGTCCTTATTAAGGTTAAGTAAAAAGAGGGGGGAAAAAGCACCGGACTGCATCAAAAACGCACTGGAACGCATCATTCCTGTGCGTTTTTGGTATGTTTTTGATGCAGTCCAGTGCTTTTTTTCACCCCTTTTTTATTAACCATAGATAAGGACAAGTGTGTTCCAGTGTGTTTTTGATGCGTTTTGCAGCGTTCCAGTACAGTTCAGTGCAGATAAAATGCAGCATGTTCTACTTTTTTTTTTCTGGAACGCACTGAAACACTGCCTTTAGAGACCTATAACCAACTTTCCATGCATTTTTGATGCATTAAAAATGCAATGGACTGCATGTAGTGTGAAATGGCCCTTAAGCAATTTGACATGTCTAAAGGAACTTCTTGTTTCATTTTTGGTGTTGTCCAAATTGGTGACATTGATATATGTCCCTTAGGGTGGGACCAGGGCCCCCATACCCATTTTAAGGCCAATAACTAGAAGATAGAAAGGAGGGACAAATTCCCCAGTGGGGCTTTGGACAGCAGTGTAAAAATATCATAAAGCTGTACAATGGATACCAGAAAAACAGTACATTTATTAGGAATCACACAGTAGTAGTATAATTATAATGCAGCATATAAGCATAGATCATACATCAGTAAAATTGTATAAAAAAGAGAGCTGGCACAATGATAGTCTACATTCCACAACAAAGCGTGTATCCAAATAGTACAAAGATTGAAGCATGTGGTTGCATGTCGAGATGCTAAGGTGCAGAATCACCGACACTTTTCGACCTGTATGTGGTCATCATCAGGGGGACAATTAGCTCTAGAAGACACATTGCATATCATCAGACTTGTAAAACATATCATCACATTCATGAATCCCATATAGGTTCTAAATGCTGACATATTTACCGCTAAAAAGTGGAAAGGGTGATCCCAGGGCCAGGAGAGATGCGGGCTGTAGAGCAGTTCGGGGGCCATGGTCATGCTGCATTTTTTATGTACAGAACTGTACTGGACCGCAGTAAAACACATCAAAGCGCACCGGAAAGTACCAAAAATGCACTGGAACGCACCTAAATTCACCAAAAACGCACTGCAACACACTTGTCCTTATTAAGGTTAAGTAAAAAGAGGGGGGAAAATCACTGGACTGCATCAAAAACGCACCAAAAACGCATTGGATTGCATCGTTCCTGTGCGTTTTTGATACATATTTGATGCAGTCCAGTGTTTTTTTTTCACCCCTCTTTTTTATTAACCATAGATAAGGACAAGTGTGTTCCAGTGTGTTTTTGATGCGTTTTGCAGCGTTCCAGTACAGTTCAGTGAAGGTAAAATGCAGCATGTTCTACTTTTTTTTTCTGGAACTGGAACGCACTGAAACAAACACTGCCATTTAAAACCATATAACCAACTTTCCATGCAATTTTGATGCATTAAAAACACAATGGACTGCATGTAGTCTGAAATGGCCCTTAAGCAATTTGGCATATTTAAAGGCACTTTTCCTTGTTTCATTTTTGGTGTTGTCCAAATTGGTGACATTGATATATGTCCCTTAGGGTGGGACCAGGGCCCCCATACCCATTTTAAGGCCAATAACTAGAAGATAAGCCAGCCAAGTGGGGACTAGCAAAATTAACATGTCAGTTCCCATAGACTGCAATGGTATTTGTTATATAATTTTTGCCCATGTTAGGCTCTTTGTTTGCCCCCCCGGACCGGGGCGTGTTTGTCCCATCTCTAATTTAGTAGCAAGATGGATGATGTGCTTAATTTTGGACAGGGGAGGGGGGGGGGGGGGGCTTATTTTCTGCTAGCTAAATTTCTGTTGGTCTGAGCATGCTCAGGGACTTCGGGGGTTTTTTGGTGCTTTTTGTGTGTGAACAGCACCTGGATGTTTCTGTGCATGCTCAGAGAGTGTGTGTTTTGGGTTAGTAATTGAAGAACATCCTTAACAGGTGTACCCACTTGGAAGTTCAGTCTCTACATTGGGTGAACTTGCATTTTGGGTGTTTCATGGACTGTGCATGTGTTTTCAATTGCCTCATTAGCACACAAACCTATGTTTTATAAAGCTTGCAGATGTTTGTTTTACTTTCGTTGATTGTAATTTTTTGTGTGGGGGATATGTTCCAGCTGCATCTTAACTATGCTGATTGGCATGTCAAAACAAAACAGGTGTGATTTGTCTAACCTGGTGCCTTCATGGTAGCATATGCATAGATTGTGTGCTGCCATGGATAGTCACCAGGAAATTAAAAATACAGAGAGGTAAGTATTACATTTTCCTTTTTACTACAGTGGTTCTCAGCCTCAGTCCTCAAGTACCCCCAACAGGACATGTTTTGTGAATTTATCTTATCGAGAATTGCTGTCCAAAATACAAAACCATTGACTGTGATTTAAAGCACATGTGCAAGATGAAGGAAAATCTGCAAACATGGCCTGTTGGGGGTACTTGAGAAGCACTGATTTAGAGCACTGCTCTTAAAAATAGCTCAAGGCAATACTATTCTAATTGTGGCCAATTTGAGGGAAACCAAGTAAGTGTTAGAACCCCGGCTTGTTTTTTTTAGGTTGGGCTTTGTGTCCATTTTAGTAAAATTCGCTTCACTTCCTGTCATACAGCTAAACAGGAAGTGAAGGTAAAACACTACCAATGTCTTTTCTTGGGGACACACAGATCAATCTAACTAGTGTCCCCATTAAGCAAATTGCACTCTAGCACTTTGTTGTGTACACCCCAAATCATTAGGTAGTTTGGGGTTTAGTAAAGGCAAATCCACTCTGCACTACAAGTGTAGTTGCTGAAAATCTGAGGGGAAGCACTAGTGATTTTAACATCCAATCATGTAGAAGCAAAGATGGTATTTTTTTAGTTTCCTTGCATGTCCCCCTTGGATATCCAGAAAGTGCACTTGTAGTGCAAAGTGGATTTGCCTTCAGTAAATAAACCCCAAAGTCCAAGATACCTAATAATTTGGGATGTACCCAGCAAAATGCTGGAGTGCAATGTACATAATGGGGAAACTATTTAGATTGACCTGTGTGTCCCCAAGGAAAGACATTGGTAGAGATTTACCCTCACTTCCTGTGTGGCTATGTGACAGGAAGTGAATCATTTGGAAGGATAAAGTGGCCAAATTCACCTATCAGGGGTGCAGACATCCACAAAAACTGTCCAGACTTATAATCCCTCTGCACTCTATCCCCAAGCAAAAATAAGAAAGGATTTCATTTAGTTTAACTTTGCATAGACACATTCCTAAGTTCAATTGTGATGCATGTCAATGGCCCATTTAGACCCTGTTTAACCACTTGAGATCAGCGCTATAGCTGATCGACGGCCACAGCACTGTCCTCAATTGCCGGGAGTCCGTCAATAGACATCTTCCCCTTTGCGCACGCGCTGTGGTCACTGAGACTCGGGTGATCACAGATCCAAGTAAGGGGCCGATCCCTGCCCCTTACCACGTGATCAGCTGTCAGCCAATGACAGCTGATCACGTGATGTAAACAAAAGCTCGGTAATCATTTTTGTTTTCTACTTGCGCTGACAGCATGAGCATAAAAAAAAGGCAATCACTGGCTTATGTGCAAGGGACATCGGGCCCGAAGAGGTCATCTGTGACAATCAGTAGCCCCTGCCAGTGCCACCTATCAATGCCCACCACTGGTGCCAATCAGTGCCACCTAGCAGTGCTGCCTATCATTGCCCATCACTGCCAACTATCATTGCCCATCATTGCCACTTCTCAGTGCCCACCAGTGCCAACTAGCAATGCCACCTCTCAGTGCCCACCCTTGCCGCCTTATCGGTGCCCATCAGTGCAGCCCATCAGTCCCCATCAGTGCAGTCTCATCAGTGTACACCAATGAAGGAGAAAAATGACCTTTTTTCTAAATTTACAAACTAAATATATTTGTATTTATAGAAAAAACAAACGCAGAGGTGATCAAATAGCACCAAAAGAAAGCTCTATTTGTTTTTGAGCTGTAAATGGCATAGCAGTTTTTAGGCCCCATGTACACGGGACGCTGGTGCAAAGTCTTCTGAACTAAGGTTGAAACCGGCGTTTATAAACGCGCGTTTTGCTGCGTTTGCATGCCGCATTTAGCCGCGTTTTTCCGTGTTTGCATCTATAAGCGTTTAGTTAGGAAACATCATAAGGATCCTCCCTAAGCTCAAAAAACAGTATTAACCATTTCAGCCATTTTGTGAGACCAGAGTGAGTAACAGAAGCTGAGAGCAGCAGTGTACTTGTATTTAGCGCGTCACTTGCCACATCACTTGCCACAAGTTGTGGATTGTCCACTTGTCATGTCATTTGCCACAAGTTGTCCACTTGCCACGTCCCCTGGCCATGTCACCTGGCCACATTACCTGCCACAAGTTGTGGATTGTCCACAATGCAATGCAAGCAATTAGTTTTTTTTATGTAGCGGGGTCTCTAAATTTATGTGGGACACCCAGGTGTGGAAGTATAGGGATAGTGGACCACTTGTGTTCGTGGAGGATTGGATGGTGTAATAATCTCCTTGGCCTCTGGGTGGCGGGGTACCCGGAGGCTCAAGGTAGATTTGCCATTACAGTGCTACCCTTTTTGTCCCTTTCCGGAGATGGTACGGCGAGGGCGGGGAACCTGCTGTGGTGTTGATGGGAGGAGATAAAAGGGGGAGACGCCCTAACCACGAGGTCTGTCTTCTGGAGGAAGTTCTTCACGCGCCCAGGCACCTTAGGCCTGGCCGCGGGCGGGTTCTGGATTCCGGCTCAGGTGCCCTAGGCTTGACCGGAATGGAGTTGGAGTCCATCCCAGGCACCTTCAGCCTGTGGTGAGGTACTGAACTAGGAGGCCTGGGGTCCAGTGACTTCGACTGGATCCCGCAAGGGTGGAGACGTCCGAGGGTCCCTGAGGTGAGGAGGCCGGGGAGGTTACCCTTCTGGAGAGTCTGGAGCAGCATCAACCCAGTGACGGATGGGCCTCTGGTAACTCCCTTGGAGGGACATCTTTCCCTCATCGGGGCCGCAGCACAGCGAAGGTACTCCTATCTACGTTCTCTTGAGTCGCTGGTAGAGACTCTTAGATTCTAAGTCCTTTCTAGCTGAATGCTATAGTAACCGCTGGCGAAATCGCAGTGGTTTAGTTGATAACCAGGATAGTGCCTTGACCTGCTCACCCCCGTATCAAAATGTCATCAAGTCGCAACCAGTTGGCTACTGAAGCACTGTTTATAGTGAGATGTACAATAAAACAAGAGTTGGACTGTGATCGGTGTGTGGAACTCTGGTTAATGGGAGCAGAGGGAAGTGTTGACACAGCAGGACTGTATTCTAGAACAAAGCACATAGGCCCGAGGAAATATCTGGTGCTGGCCTTCACCTCACCCACAGCTATGGGGAGGACATGGGCCGTAGCGCATCTCACCCTGTCGTGTGACATACCCCTATACAAAGGAGACGGGGTGAGGCCGCTACACGTGGGGGCTCGTGAGTCCGGGATGATGTGTTTTAACTTTGGAAGAAAGAATGGCTGTTTCTGGACTTTGCTGCCCGGAGGAGTTCCGAGCAGGTCGGCCATGTGATTGGCCAAAGTGCATCCCTGCTCAAAGTCGTGGAAATGACCCTAGGACGGGAAAGGCCCATGCAGAGGAGCGAGAAGAGGGAAAAGTCCAGCCGTGTGAAGTACTACATGTGGGGGCTTTTATTGCGCTGCGCCACGAGGCACCCCGTGACTGCGCAATTCATGGGCGGAGCTTGAAGGAAGCCCGCGAAAATGTGGGAGGAGTCTGGCCATGTGGAGGAACTCACGTGGAGACTTCGGCGTGTGGTCAGTGCGTGATGGAGCAGCAGATAGTCGGGATGGCCTCAAGCTCCCCGTGGATTCCGGTTCCCTACCCCACGAAGATGACTACATTCGCTGCTTCCCTTACAGACACGGGGATAAGACTCAGGCCCCGAGGGCAGTTGGCTTTGTACTCATGTAGAGACACGGAGGACCTCGGTGTGATCTGTCCCGGATGTTCAGGACTGGTGGTCCACCTGAAGCCATTCGGGCGTTGCGAGGCGTGCAAAGAATTCTTATTCGAGGTGGAGCCATCCACAGTAAGGCCCCGGGCCCTTCGCCTCAACAGCCTCACAGGTACCGCTACTCTGGAAGGAGAGATCCAGGCCTTTGCGGAGGTTCCCGTACGCACTGACCAGGGCGATGTGACTGCCCAATCAGAGACTGAGAGAGAAAAATCCGAGGATGCTGCTTCGGTCACCACAGATTCTCTGCTCCCACCTCCGAAGAGGAAAGTCAGCCTGGTGCAGGCCTCCTGTGGTCGTGGAAGAGCTTCACCCCGTCGCTTGCCTGGCCTGGAGGGATCCGGTTGGAAGAGTCCTGGACATCCCAGTTCTACAAAAGGTCAAGGTGAGCCAGGGGCTGGGACTGTGGTGGTGGTTGGAGGTGTCGGGGGTCCACAGTCGGTGGAGCCCGCAAGGGAGGGTAGTACCACATCTACCAGAGACTACCTTCCCGCCGAGATGTATGACACTTCCGACCTAGAGTCGCTGTCAGATTGTGGAGATGATGGGGAGATTGATGAACTGTTTCATCGGAAGGGCTGGGACAAACGCCCATTGCCTGTGTTACAAGTACCGCAGGATTCCCCTATGTCGATAGGAGACAGCACACCCCGGGTACAAGCCCCGGAGTCTACGAGGAAGTCTAGTCCTCAGAATGGCTTCCCACAATCTACAACATCGCCCGTCTTGGTGGCGGGGATGCAGTGAGCTTCACTATGAGCACCAAGAGAAAATCCATCAGAGGTAGTGAAAGTACCTCGGCACCCGGAGGCCATCGTTCAACCCGGAGAAGGTGAGCGGGAAGCCATGCCTCCTTTGGCCAGATTGCAAAGACTTTTCTCGCAGAGTCGCCCGTGAGTATGGGTGGGAATATCCCTACTTGCCTCGGGACTTGCTTTTTGAAGTTGAGGTCATACGCCAGAGATGGTATGACGAATTTGTTTGGGAGAAACTCAAAGTGCCCCATGCACGACGATACTTCTCCTGTTCATCAACAGTGTCGAAAAAGTTTCAGGACTGCAGAGCAGACTGGATGTGGGGCCGCCATATCCACGCAGACAAGGTGCGCATCTGCAGGAAAGATGGAGAGGATGCTGACTATTCGATTGAGGTTTTCGATAAACATCTGAAGCCCTTGTTCTTGCCTGACCCGAAGTTCTATTTGTGAGAAGAGACTCACTTGTTTCCTTTCCTACAATCTTCTAGGAGTGTTCCTGCCGGAGCATTCGAACTGTACCCTATTTTTTTTAATTTGGGCTTTTGTTTTCTACTCTTCCGGAGGACTGAGAGTTTTTTTGTTGTTGTTGTTCTCTCTTCCTCACAGTTCAAAAGACAGACTTTGGGGTAGAATTAGTGTAGGGACGCAGGAAGAATGAAGATTGCACCAAGTGTCATTACCGTGGCACTGTCACCAGGTGGCAGTGTTGTGCAACGGCTGTTTGTTTTTTTTCCTCACACGCGCACCACTTTACTCATTGGAGCGAATGGGTCTCTCGGCTGATAGACCCATTCATTCCAAAATAACACCAAATGTCAGGATGTGATTTATTTGTGTGTTGTTTTTTTTTTCTCTCTCTGCAGGAGATTCGTCTGTCAAGACTGCTGAGTATGGGGTGGTTCTTAGACAGTGGAGGAAGGGATTGTATATGTGTATATGATGGATGTTTTAAGGAAAAGTTTTATTGTTTTATATTCCCTTTCCCTTTGAGCAGGTCTTGGTATGGTTGAGGTGTAAAATTTTAGGGATAGCCTCTGGGGCTAAGCTTGTGTCCTCACTCCATGAGAGACATGGGTTCGCACCAGACGCTGGGGACCAGCGTCAAATCACAGGGGGGAGTATGTAGCGGGGTCTCTAAATTTATGTGGGACACCCAGGTGTGGAAGTATAGGGATAGTGCACCACTTGTGTTTGTGGAGGATTGGATGGTGTAATAATCTCCTTGGCCTCTGGGTGGCGGGGTACCCGGAGGCTCAAGGTAGATTTGCCATTACAGTGCTACTTTTTTTGTCCCTTTCCGGAGATGGTACGGCGATGGCGGGGAACCTGCCGTGGTGTTGATGGGAGGAGATAAAAGGGGGAGACGCCCTAACCACGAGGTCTGTCTTCTGGAGGAAGTTCTTCACGTGCCCAGGCACCTTAGGCCTGGGTGCTGGCAGGTTCTGGATTCCGGCTCAGGTGCCCTAGGCCTGACCGGAATGGAGTTGGAGTCCATCCCAGGCACCTTCAGCCTGGGGTGAGGTACTGAACTAGGAGGCCTGGGGTCCAGTGACTTCGACTGGATCCCGCAAGGGTGGAGACGTCTGAGGGTCCCTGAGGTGGATGGGGCCCATGTCTGAGGTGAGGAGGCCGGGGAGGTTACCCGTCCAAAGAGTCTGGAGCAGCATCAACCCAGTGACGGATGGGCCTCTGGTAATTCCCTTGGAGGGACATCTTCCCCTGATAGGGGCCGCAGCGCAGCGAAGGTACTCCTATCTACGTTCTCTTGAGTCGCTGGTAGAGACTCTTAGATTCCAAGTCCTTTCTAGCTGAATGCTATAGTAACCGCTGGCGAAATCGCAGTAGTTTAGTTGATAACCAGGATAGTGCCTCGACCTGCTCACCCCCGTATCAAAATGTCATCAAGTCGCAACCAGTTGGCTACTGAAGCACTGTTTATTGTGAGATGTACAATAAAACAAGAGTTGGACTGTGATCGGTGTGCGGAACTCTGGTTAATGGGAGCAGAGGGAAGTGTTGACACAGCAGGACTGTATTCTAGAACAAAGCACATAGGCCCGAGGATATATCTGGTGCTGGCCTTTACCTCACCCACAGCTATGGGGAGGACATGGGCCGTAGCGCATCTCACCCTGTCGTGTGACATACCCCTAGACAAAGACGGGGTGAGGCCGCTACACTTTTATATATATTTTTTATGGTTTTTCATCATTTGCCATCATTTTTGAGTTTTGCAATGTAAAAAAATAGGTCACCTTTAACATCTTAACGACCGCTCACTGTATATGTACGTCGGCAGAATTGCACCGACAGGCACAATCACGTACAGTGTATGTGATTGCCTTTGTACAGTTGGGGGGTCCGATCGGACCCCCCTCCTATACAGTGAGCGGTCGGTATTCGTTGGGGAGCGATCTGACATGAGGGGACGGCCGTTAGATTCCGCCCACCCCCCCGCGATCGCTCCCGGCGAATGGAAATGCTTCCTCTGCTGTGTAATGTAAGCACAGGCAGAGGAAGCAGGAGGAAGTGATGTCATCTCTCATGCGGCGCTCACATATACCGAGCGCCGTACAAGAGAAGACACACAGGTCAGTACACTAACACTACACTGACACCAGGACACATAGGCACACAAATCGCCCCCCCAGGCCCCCCCAGATCACCCCCCAGCCCCCAGTCACAGTGACATTGCAGTGACCATTTATTTACTGATCACTGCAATCAGTGACATTTGTGACTGTAAAAGTGTCACTACAGTTAGTTTTAGGTCCAGTGTAGCCCCCCTAACCCCCCCTAATAAAGGTTTAACCCCCTTGATCACCCCCCAGGTAACCCTTTCACCCCCTATCACCACTGTCGCTAAGCGATAATTTTTCTGATCGCTGTCTTAGTGTCGGTGATGCAGATCGGTAGCCAGTAATTTTTTTTAGGTTCGCCGCAGGTTTTTATAGCGTCAGGTACCCCCATAAATTATCTAAGGTTTAACCCCCTTGACCGCCCCCCCAGGTAACCCTTTCACCCCCTATCACCACTGTCGCTAAGCGATCTTTTTTCTGATCGCTGTCTTAGTGTCGGTGATGCAGATCGGTAGCCAGTAATTTTTTTTAGGTTTGCCGCAGGTTTTTATAGCGTCAGGTACCCCCATATATTATCTAAAGGTTTAACCCCCTTGATCGCCCCCCAGGTAACCCTTTCACCCCCTATCACCACTGTCGCTAAGCGATCATTTTTCTGATCGCTGTCTTAGTGTCGGTGATGCAGATCGGTAGCCAGTAATTTTTTTTAGCTTCGCCGCAGGTTTTTATAGCGTCAGGTACCCCCATATATTATCGAATAAAGGTTTAACCCCCTAATTGCCCCTTTCACCAGAGATCACCATATAAGTGTTACGGGTGACGCTGGTTAGTTAGTTTGCTTTTTATAGTGTCAGGGCACCCGCCCTATATATAACCCAATAAAGGTTTAACCCCCTGATCGCCCGGCGGGTGATATCAATTGGGTTTTAGCATCAGAGAGGGTCTGCGTCACACCCCAGGCAGCGTCAGGTTAGTGCCAGTAATGCAAACACCCACGCGTGAAGCATACACCTCCCTTAGTGGTATAGTATCTGAACAGAACAATATCTGATCTGATCAGATCTATACTAGCGTCCCCAGCAGTTTAGGGTTCCCAAAAACGCAGTGTTAGCGGGATCAGCCCAGATACCTGCTAGCACCTGCGTTTTGCCCCTCCGTCCAGCCCAGGGAACCCAAGTGCAGTATCGATCGATCACTGTCACTTGCAAAACACAACACGCATAACTGCAGCGTTCGCAGAGACAGGCCTGATCCCTGCGACTCCAGTGCTGTAGGAGGTGATTTCACCACCACAGTTAAAAAAAAAAAAGCATATATGCCGAAGCATTGGGGCATCAGGGGCGGAGGAGCGATTTTACATACGGTCGAAATTCCGACGGAGGCTTGCCCGTGGAAAAGTCCGACCATGTGTGTGCGGCATAACTTTTTTGCGGGAGGATGCCCCCACGCTTCGGCATATATAAATGGTGCATGTATGCCCATCATTAGAAGTGGGTGGATGAAGGGCGGTATTCTAATGGTGGGCATACCCACCGATCAATCTCTTTTTTTCGTTCAGCCAACTGGCTGCATGAAAAAAAAAGATTACAATACATGTCCAACAAGGACCAGCAACGTACTGGTATGTTGCTGGACTTTGAATGTTTATACCAGAATGATGCCTGCGGGTTTAGGTATCATCTTGGTATCATTCTTTTCAGCCAGCGGCCGGCTTTCATGTAAAAGCAATTCTAGCAGATAATTAGCCTCTAGACTGCTTTTACAAGCAGTGGGAGGGAATGTCCCCCCCCCCCGGATATAAAAAGCGCCATTGGGAAATTGGGAAAGCATTTTATCACACCGATCTTGGTGTGGTCAGATGCTTTGAGGGCAGAGGAAAGATCTAGGGTCTAGAAGACCCCAGTTTTAAAAAAAAAAGAGTACCTGTCACTACCTATTGCTATCATAGGGGATATTTACATTCCCTGAGATAACAATAAAAATGATTAAAAAAAAAATATGGAAGGAACAATTTAAAAATAAAATAAAAAAGCAAAATTAATAATAATAAAAAAAAACACCCCTGTCCTGCCCTGCTCTTGCCCAATGGCGAACGCAAGCGTCGGTCTGGCGTCATATGTAAACAGCAATTTCACCATGCATGTGAGGTATCACCGTGAAGGTCAGATCGAGGGCAGTAATTTTAGCAGTAGACCTCCTCTGTAAATCTAACGGGGTAACCTGTAAAGGCTTTTAAAAATGTATGTAGTTTGTCGCCAATGCGCGTTTGTGCGAAATTTTAAAGCATGTCGTGTTTGGTATCTATGTACTCGGCCTAAGATCATCTTTTTTATTTCATCAAACATTTGGGCAATATAGTGTGTTTTAGTGCATTAAAATTAAAAAAAGTGTGTTTTTTCCCCAAAAAATGTGTTTGAAAAATCGCTGCGCAAATACTGTGTAGAAAAAAAAATGCAACACCCACCATTTTAATCTGTAGGGCCTTTGCTTTAAAAATATATATAATGTTTGGGGGTTCAACATAATTTTCTTGCAAAAAAAATAATGTTTTCATGTAAACAAAGTGTCAAAAAGGGCTTTGTCTTCAAGTGGTTAGAAGAGTGGATGTAAGCTTCCTAATGTTGTGTATAAAATGCCAGAACAGTTCAAAACCCCCCCCAAATGACCCCATTTTGGAAAGTAGACACCCCAAGCTATATACTGAGAGGCATGTCGAGTCCATGGAATATTTTATATGTTGACACAAGTTGCGGAAAAAAGCCAATTTTTTTTTTTGCACAAAGTTGTCACTAAATGATATATTGCTCAAACATGCCATGGGCATATGTGGAATTACACCCCAAAATACATTCTGTTGCTTCTGAGTACGGGGATACCACATGTGAGACTTTTTGGGAGCCTAGCCGCGTACGGGACCCCAAAAACCAAGCACCGCCTTCAGGCTTTCTAAGAGTGTAAATTTTTGATTTCACTTCTCACTGCCTATCACAGTTTCGGAGGCCATGGAATGCCCAGATGGCACAAACCCCCCCCCCAAATGACCCCATTTTGGAAAGTAGACACCCCAAGCTATTTGCTGAGAGGTATTGAGTATTTTGCAGATCTCGCTTTTTGTCACAAAGTTTTGAAAATTGAAAAAAAAAAAAAAATGTCCTTTCATTTTCAAAAACAAATGAGAGCTGTAAAATACTCACCATGCCTCTCAGCAAATAGCTTGGGGTGTCTACTTTCCAAAATGGGGTCATTTGGGGGGGTTTTGTGCTATTTTGGCATTTTATGGCCTTCGAAACTGTGATAGGTAGTGAGGAGTGAAATAAAAAATTTGTGCCTAGAAATCCTGAAGGCGGTGCTTGGTTTTCGGGGTCCCGTACGCGGCTAGGCTCCTAAAAAGTCCCACACGTGGTATCCCCGTACTCAGGAGAAGCAGCAAAATGTATTTTGGGGTGTAATTCCACATATATCCATGGCATGTGTGAGCAATATATCATTTAGTGACAACTTTTTGTATTCTTCTTTTTTCTTTTTTTTTTTGTCATTATTCAATCACTTGGGACAAAAAAAAAAAAATATTCAATGGGCTCAACAGGCCTCTCAGCAATTTCCTTGGGGTGTCTACTTTCTAAAATGGGGTCATTTGGGGGGGGTTTTGTGCTATTTTGGCATTTTATGGCCTTCAAAACTGTGATAGGTAGTGAGGAGTGAAATCAAAAATTTGTGCCCTTAGAAATCCTGAAGGCGGTGCTTGGTTTCCGGGGGCCCGTACACGGCTAGGCTCCCAAAAAGTCCCACACATGTGGTATCCCCGTACTCAGGAGAAGCAGCAAAATGTATTTTGGGGTGCAATTCCACATATAACCATGGCATGTGTGAGCAATATATCATTTAGTGACAACTTTTAGTAATTTTTTTATTTTTTTAGTCATTATTCAATCACTTGAGACAAAAAAATATATATATTCAATGGGCTCAACATGCCTCTCAGCAATTTCCTTGGGATGTCTACTTTCCAAAATGGGGTCATTTGGGAGGGGTTTGTACTGCCCTGCCATTTTAGCACCTCAAGAAATGAGATAGGCAGTCATAAATTAAAAGCTGTGTAAATTCCAGAAAATGTACCCTAGTTTGTAAACGCTATAACTTTTGCGCAAACCAATAAATATACGCTTATTGACATATTTTTTTACTAAAGACATGTGGCTGAATACATTTTGGCCTAAATGTATGACTAAAATTGAGTTTATTCGATTTTTCTTATAACAAAAAGTAGAAAATATCATTTTTTTTCAAAATTTTCGGTCTTTTTCCATTTATATTGCAAAAAATAAAAATCGCAGAGGCAATCAAATACCATTAAAAGAAAGCTCTATTTGTGGGAAGAAAAGGACGCAAATTTCGTTTGGGTACAACATTGCATGTCCGCACAATCTACAGTTAAAGCAGCGCAGTGCAAAATTCTGAAATCACCTCTGGTCCTTTAGCTACCAAATGGTCCGGGGCTTAAGTGGTTAAAAACGCTTATAAACGAAAATGCGTCTAAACGCCGGTACCGTCGTTTGGCATCTGAAACGTGAAAACCTTTGGCGTCTGAACGGATTTTTTTGCTTTCTGAAAAACGAGGTTAAACGCAACTGCCTAAGAGCCAGTTCACACCTTGGAAACGCAGTCCGGATGTGTTCCAGGTGCTTTTCTGCATGCACGTTTTTGATGCAGTAAGTGCTTTTTTTCCCCCCCCCCTCTTTTTTCTTAGGCCTCATGCCCACGGACGTTTTTAAAAACGGGCTGTAAAGCTAGTACAGACGCCAGGAAAAAAGCGGCGTTTTTAACGCAATTTTTTCCCACGTTTTGTATTGAATTCAATGCTCGTTTCGCCGCGCTAGCCTTCAGACACGTTTTTCTTAATCTATTCAAAATGAATGGTTCCCTATGGAAGCCCATTGATTTGAATAGAGGTCGCACCAGAAGTTGGATCAAGATGATCTGACTTGCGGGGCGACTCGTGAAGGGGAACCCCGCAAAAAAAAATTTTTTAAATTGCGTGAGGTTCCCCCCCCCCCCCCGGACGATACCAGACCCTTCGGTCTGGTATGGATCTTGAGCGGAAGCCCTCACACCAAAAAAAATAAATGGCGTGGGGGTTCCCCCAGGATCCATATCGGACCCTTATCCAAGCACGCAGCCAAGCCGGTCAGGAAGGGGGGTGGGGACGAGGGACACCCCCCCTCCTGAACTGTACCAGGCCGCATGCCCTCAACATGGGGGGATGTGGGGGGACTGTGACGTCATACGGGGGCGGGGTCATCGGCTGGCATCACCCGGTGACCATGCCCCATGCCTAAATAAGTCGTTGCGCTCCGCGCACAAGGCAGAGAGCGTCGAGGCATTATCGGGAGGAGAGAAGAGGCAAGAAGACGACGATGAAGACCGGGCCCCCGCTAGCAAAAGAGCTGGAAGAAGATAGCGGAGGCACCCGGCAGATGGAAGAAGGCACTGGAGAGCGGGAGAAGAACCAGAGAGCGCGGCGACGACGCCAAAGAGCAGAAGAAGAGACCCCCGAAGTTGGAAGAAGACCCCCGAAGTCTGAAGAGACCCCCGAAGGCGGAAGAAGACCCCCAGAGCTGCCTAATAAATTACTTTAAAAACCTGTGTAGTGTTTTTTTTTACATTTTATTTCCACCAGGTGAATGGTTAAGGGGTACGATGTACCCCATACTCATTCACATAGGGTGGGGGGCCGGGATCTGGGGGCCCCCTTATTAAAAGGGGCTCGCAGATTCCGATAAGCCCGCAGACGCCGACAACCAACGACCAGGGTTGTTGGGAAGAGGTCCTTGTCCCCATCAACATGGGGACAAGGTGCTTTGGGGTGGGGGGGCAGTGCCCCCCCAGCCCCAAAGCACCAACCCGCCCCATGTTGAGGGCATGCGGTCTGGTACGGTTCAGGAGGGGGGTGCTCACTCGTCCCCACCCGCCTTCCTGACCTGCCGGGCTGTGTGCTCGGATAAGGGTCTGGTATGGATTTTGGGGGGGACCCCCACGTTGTTTTTTTGGCGTAGGGGGGTTCCCCTTGAAATCCATACCAGACCTAAGGGCCTGGTATGCTCTTGGAGGGGAAACCATGCCGTTTTTTTTTATTTGGTGTGGAGTTCCCCCTCATGATTCATACCAAACACAGGGGACAGCGAGCGCGAGGTGTACAGTACCCTGTCGCCGAGAACCAGATAATGCTCTTCTGTTTTTTTTTGCCTTCCTCTGGATCAACTGTGGGTATAGAATTGGGTATATGGGATTGTACGATATATGTTTATTTTTATTTTTTTATTTTTATTTTTTACGGTTGAACTGGATGGACTTGTGTCTTTTTTCAACCTGACTAACTATGTAACTATGTAACCAGCGTGATGGGATCGCGCTGGAAACATTCTCGCGGGCAGGTACTGGCAAAGAAGCCTGTCCTGGAGGCGACTTCAAGTCGCGCTGTGGTTCATGCTCAAGTCGTGTCCAAGCTGCCTCACAAAGTCGCGCTGCCCCTGTGTGAACCGGCTCTCTCTCCGCACACGAGTTGCCCCGCAAGTCAGATCATCTTGATCCGACTTCTGGTGCGACCTCTATTCAAATCAATGGGCTCCCATAGGGAACAATTGATTTTGAATAAAGACAGAGAAACGCCGCTGATATATTTACTATCACATTGCGTGTCGTTGTGCGCCGGTTCACACGCCCTATTAATGATTTATCCGGCGCACCAATTAAGGTATGAACCAGCGCAGCGCAGTGTTCTTAGTAAATCACCCCCTCTGTGTTGGTCTATCACATAAAATCCCCAAAAAATACATTTTATGTTTTTGGTTGTAACATGACAAAATGTGAAAAATTTCAGGGGGTATGAATACTTTTTCAAGGCACTGTATGTTTATAATCAATAACTTTTTTTTATTGAAGTGTACTGTGTAGTTTGCCTGGGAGCACATATAAAGTCCTATTCTTTGTATGCTCAGTATGATCAACCAGTAACACACTTTCTGTCTTCGGGTGGCTACATTCACTCTTCCACTGTGTCAGTGGAGCAATGTAGCCACCCTTAAGCAGCAGCATTAAGTAGAGGAGAGGATGGTGTTGGATGGACTAAAAGATTTAGCATTTAAATTGGTGACTATCAATGTATATCCTAACTCCAGATAACACCTTTAAAGCAGTTACAACTTTTTTTTTCCTCTTGGGATAAAGGTTTTACATGTATGAACAAAAGATGACATTGTAAGCACCCCAGTCAGAGGTAAGTATTTTGTCTGAACCCTTTCATTTTTGTTGTACAGCTTGGTCTGTTAAAGGAAGTTGAAAAACAACAAACTTATGTAGCACCCTGCTCACAATGAGTGGGTGCTATGTGTTAAAATTATAATTGTCTGAGCAATAGTTTAGCTCAGAAGGATTGTGTTTCAAATTATACTCTGTTTCAGTTCAGCTGGTTGCATGATTTTCCTCCTGACAGTGGGTGTCGCTGTCACCACTGGTCAGGATTGGAAAGGCAACAGGCTAAATGCATTGGATATCTCTTTCTCAGAAGCTTTTCAGGGGGCATGGTCAACCCGCTGTGCATTCTGGGAGAGGGTACTTAAGAGACGGACACAATTTTGTGGGGTCGTCATTCATTGGTGGTGGGCACCGCCTGCCCGATCCCGACCTGAGGGCCCTCATGGCCTCAGGGATGTACTGGCAGTTTTCGCCTCAGGGCCACGTTGGCCTGAGGCTCCGTTACTGAGATGTAGGCCCAGGAGTTACTAGGACCTGTTGATCCAGGGATGATCCTGTGTCAGCTTGCCTGTGGGAAGGGACCAAGCATTTGAGGACTCAATTGGAGGATGTATCCGGATCAAAATCTACCTCAGTGTCGCCGGAACGGCTGAAAGATCCTGGCACTGAGAGCTGTGTTCTTTTCATCAGAAGGTAACCCAGTGAAGGGTTGCACCAAGTCTGTGGCAGACTGTTCTATTTGCACCAAGTCTGTGGCAGAGACCATAGGTGATCGAGCTGCGCATCGTTTGCTAGGCCAGTGAGAGTTGGCCTATCCGGTGGTGGCTGAGTCCAGCGTGGAGACAGTTGTTCCTCTGGACCTAGGAAAATTCCTGTGATCCGCAATTAAGGTACCTGAGTCCTCCCCATTCCTTCAACCCCCTCTGTTGGAAACTTAAATCAATAAAACCCTTGAAAGAGACTTTGTGTTGGTGCGAACCTTCTTCTGGACAACTCTTCAAGGAGAACCCCTGAGACGAGCATACGGAACAGTAAGGTAACGGTAGGCTCAAATCTAAACCAGCAGCTCCTACGAGGGTAGTGCTACACTTACTAACAGGATCACTAGGTAATAAACTATGTTATGGGGAGGGGGCAAAAACAAAGACTGCTGTGTTAATGCCACTGACAGACTGTATGACATTTGTGATTTTGGCCATAGTTACACTTTAAAACGTTTTTTACCCCAACACAGATTCCTGATATGTGCCTGTTGTGCCATGTACTTGTATGAGAAAGTATCCTGTTCTCTTTATATTGTTTCCTTTATGTGAAATCCCTGGTGTTCCTGCTAGTCCTCTTGCTTTCCTATTAAAAACTGACCACACTAAGCAGGAGAGCACACCGCGGTCAGTTCTCTAACTATGCTGGGAACTCAGTGCACTCTTCCCTAATATCAGACTTGTCCTGACAATGCACAGCCTTTCACTGGCAAGCTCGGTGTGCTGCTGCTTCTCCTCCCTCCAGCTCTTATGCAGCTAAGAACAGAGGGAATGTGATCAAGGGGTAAAAAAAGCATTTATAACGTTTTTTTTTTTTTTTATATTTATACAAAAATGTTTTGCTTTCATTTCTATTTTAAACTGAATGGGTTGATTTACAAGGTGATCGTTTACTATTTACAGCTGTCAAATGTAGATTGATTATATGGTAAAAAGGCCAATGTTGCCAAGGCCTGGATTTTCCATTAAAGAATGTGCTATTGTAGCTTTATGGATTAGGGACAGTATGCTTCATAACCACTGAAACTGCTGAAAACCACTGTGTAAAAAATAATAATCTTCATATAAATATGTTCTTTTTTTCTACGGAAAGTGGACTTGTTTTTCTGAAATAACATCGGGATTAGGTTATTGTGTCAGCTTTCAGTACAAACAGCCTGTGGAAGAGTTCTCCATAAAGCCGAAATTGAGTCATATTGTGGCCTTATATTTCCCGAATTTACACAGACAATCTGAAATAAATTGACAAAGTTGAAAATCTAAACTTTCTAGATACATTGTCTGCAATAGCAGATGAATATTAATGATCTTTTCAAGAAAGATCACATGGCTTTCATGCCTCCTAACAATAAAATCATTATTTGTAAACATTATTCAGGAGTCAGAGGCGCATCAATTGTCAACGTTTGCGCTGTGATTCACCACAGCGAACTAAACCTGTCAGACGCGCGCTAATAAATGCCACTCATTTTGGTATTTAATTTAAACACGCTGCTCACTTTGACATGTGGAATCATTTTATCTGCAGTGAAAAATTAAAAAAAAAAGTTTATGAATATTAAGCGCAACTCTGTAACCTAAAAAGGTAAAGCAGAATCCCATTTATTTTGTCTTGTTTTGGCACGTTTATTACTTTCAAGGAGAATCAGAAAGTTGCATATATAATGTTCTGTGCTAACTGAATTCTAATGGTAAAAATAATGTGTCTGTCAGACATTGTGATGTTAATACAAAGGAGGCACTTGCTGATAAAACTGAAACATGTAATGCTGAATTCTCTGAAGATTGGAAAGCCGTTATTAAAAGGTACACACAGTGAGATATGAACATTTTACATTTAAACTTACTATGGGGATGCAGGCTACTTTTCACAGTTCACTGGTTTTCTGTGCTAGGAACTCAGCAAGTGCAGCTCTTGGGGCTTTAACTGCTAAAAACAGACTTAAAAATGTGTTATCTTATATGCCGTGATCCATATACTTTACCTTACCGTTAAACTGGCCCTAACACTTAAAGCAATAATAAACCCAAAATCAAAAATGTAATACATTGCAGTTTATCAGTTCTTAGATGTGGTGGCTGCATTCATATTCTTTTTCCTTTATTTTCACCTGGTGATCCAGCCAGTAAGTCTGTTATTTTTCAAGCTGTCCAGCAAGTTGGCAGTAAGAGGATTGAGACAAATCATTTAAAACTGACAGGGGGTCCGTACATTGGTCAGCTGTTGTTCATTCATGTACAACCTTTTTTCCAAAATAAAGAAAAATGTGTGAAGCCTCGTACACACGGTCTGACTTTTTGCCAACAAACTTCAAAATGAGCAAGTTTGACAAAAAATCCGACCGTGTGTACGCTCCATCGGACAAACTTTTTTGGTTTTCATCTGACAAATGTTCGGTCTACAAACGGACAAACTTTTCACCAACAAAAGTCCGATGGAGCAAAGTCCGACCGTGTGTACAGAAATCCATCTGACTTTTGTCCGATGGACAAATAAGCATGCCCAGAACCAATGTTAAAATCAACCAACAAGAGCAGAAGTTGACCAAAGGGTGGCGGTAAAGAGCAGAAAAGAGCAGAAAAACCACGTGATGTTGGAAAGGTTTTGGGAAAGTTTGCAGAAAAGTCCCGCCGTGTGTATGCTATGGGTGTGCCTGGCCAACTCCCTTTGGACAAAAATCCACGGAAAAGTCTGTTTGAAGTCCGACCGTGTGTACGAGGCTTAAAGTGGTTGTAAACCCTATATTTATTTATTTTTCCCCATAACCACCTGTAAGAGAAAGGCATAATGAGCTAATATGACTAGCATAATAGCTCATTATGCATCACTTACCTTAGATCGGGGCCCCCGAAGCCGTCCTCGTCTCCCTCTTCAGCCGCATCCATCGCTGCGGCGATAGCCGGAAGGTTACTTCCGGGTATCGCTGCACCAGCCAATCACAGCGCCGCTCCGGCGCTGTGATTGGCCGGAGCGGCGGAGACGTCACTCTGCGCATGCGCGCGAGAGCCGTCACAATCGGCTACGCCCGAAGTAGCCGATTTTGTGAATGGGATTAACCCCATGAATGCGCCGTTGTCTACGGCGCGCATGCGCCGTAGACAGCGGCGCCTGTCATTTTTTGTAAATATCTCTTAAACCGTGTAGGTTTAGGAGATATTTCTTGAAAAAGTGGGTTTACAACCACTTTAAGTCTATCTAAATCTACTGGTGCATCTAACACTACCCTGTCCCCAGACTGGCAGTTCTTCTGCCCAAGGGTGGCTTCATTGCTCCTCCATCTAGTGAAGGAAACACCTTCAAGTGTGTTACTGGCAAAAAAAAGCCGAAGGAAAAAAGCCTAAAAAAACAGCCAACGCTTTAAGAATTGGTAAACTGTGATATATTAAATTTTGTTGGTTTATTACTGATTTAACCTTCCCCTCACTCCAACCCTAAAAAGTAATTTATCTCAAAAAACTTAACTGTTTGAAAGGCCAGATTTTTTTTTTTTGTTGTTGTCTCTGTCCTGTTAGGGAGATCTCCCTTCACTTCTATTGCCGCGTACACACGGTCGAAATCTCCGACAACAAATGTTCGATGTGAGCTTGTTGTCGGAAAATCCGATTGTGTGTAGGCTCCATCAGACATTTGCTGTCTGAATTTCCGACAACAAAAATTTGAGAGCTGGTTCTCAAATTTTCCGACAACAAAAGTTGTTGTCGGAAATTCCGACCGTGTGTACACACGTTAACGCACAAAAATTCTACACATGCTCGGAATCAATTCGACGCATGCTCGGAATCATTGAACTTTATTTTTCTCGGCTCGTCGTATTGTTGTACGTCACCGCGTTCTTGACGCGAGCTCGGCGGGTTGGAGCGTGTTAACATTTTTTTTGTTTTATATTATTTATTTTACTTTTTATTTTTTTATTTTTACACTGTTCTTTTTAAAAAAAAAAAGTGTCACTTTTTTTTCCAATTACAAGAAGTGTAAGTATCCCTTATAATAGAAAAAAAGCATGACAGGACCTCTAAAATATGAGATCTGGGGTCAAAAAGACCTCAGATCTCTTATTTACACTAAAATGCAATAGAAAAAAAAATGCGAGCTATGGGTTAAAGTGATGTTTTGACGTCGCTTCCGCCCTGTATTGGTATGGAGTCAGGTGGGGCCTATCTTCCCCTCACTCAGCTCCATACCACACATGGAGAAGGATCCGATTGCCTCTGCCCCTGTCGGCGGCTCCGGTAAGCGGCAGAGGGCACCGGAGCGTGGCAGGAGGGGGGCCCCCTCTCCTGCAGCCGATAAAAGTGATCTTGCGGCGAATCCGCCACTGAGACCACTTTTATCTGAAAGCCGACCGCCCGCTGAAGAAGTGGATATTGGGGTTATGGCAGCACCTGCTGCCATAACAACGATATTCCACTTCAAACAGCCGACATATAATGATGGCGGGCGGTCGGCCGGCAAGTGGTTAAACAGGGGGGGAGTCAGCATTGAAGACAAACCACGCAGTGAGAGACCATCAGCTCTGCCCACTGACACAAATCCTCTTTTGTCAATAAATCAATGATGACATGCTGCTTCTGCTTGGAATCCATTGTTTAACTGCAATGAAAAAGAAGAAGACTTTCTATAGAGGAAGGTTACCCTACCAACATGTGAAATTTGATCGACTCATGCAAGTTAATAAAAAAGTTATGCCCACTTCTCTATTAGTTTCGGTACAGTCCTAGTACAAAAGTCTACCTGAACAATCCATTTAGATTATATCCACTTGCTCCACTATTAAGCTCTGCTGACTTCTGTCATGGAAGTGTGGGCCTACAATCATTTTTACCTTCAGATTACATTGATAGTCATTATTAATATTTTGACATACAGTGAACTTTTCACATACAGGATGGCTCAAAAGTTTCAGAACACTGCTTGGACATTCTGAGAACAGCTTTTATAAACGGACACCATAAACCAGCCCTGGAATATTAACCACCTGGAAAAATCTATTGTCCACAAAACCACCTGGTTCGAATATGTAATCTCTGAACACTGTAATGATCAGTACTCTGTAACAGATGTCACTGTGGGAAGTCCCTTACCTGAAGGAAGTCACTTTAACCACTTAAGACCCGGACCAATATGCAGCATAAAGGACCAGGCCCCTTTTTGCGATTCGGCACTGCGTCGCTTTAACTGACGATTGCGCGGTCCTGCGACTTGGCTCCCAAACAAAATTGGCGTCCTTTTTTTCCCACAAATAGAGCTTTCTTTTGGTGGTATTTGATCACCTCTGCGGTTTTTATTTTTTGCGCTATAAACAAAAATTAGGGGTGTTTCCCAATTGGAAACTTTCTGGATTGACCAGCTTCGATGTTACTCACCGTTCGGACTCAATATTGATTGGGATATTAATTCATTTATTAATAAGGCCTAATATCAATTTGGTTATCCTTACGTCCCAGTTCACTGTCTATGTGGCTTTTTATTTATTTTATATGTTTCTTTTATTTTGCATTTTCACCTTCGTCATTCCTGGTTCTATTTTCTATGTATTATTCTAATTCAAGATGGATTAGTCTTATATTCATCTCATTACCTGTGGCTATTAATATAGCTATTGTAATTCATTATATGGGGGTACCATTAATACCGGTTTTTTCGGACCATAAGGCGCACCGGGTTATAAGGCGCAACAACAATGATCGACTGGTAACGGGTTTATGTTCGTACATAAGACGCACCGGGTTATAAGGCGCATTAAATGAAACAAAACTCTGATAAGTCTGATAAGTCAAACTTTATTCAACTCTTTCACAATAACAATAACTCTCAACATTGTTCAGTTATATAAAATACAAAACAATACACTCACTTTTTCAGTTTATTCCTCTACCTCAAATCCATCAAATTCTTCATCTTCGGTGTCTGAGTTTAACAGTTGGGCGATTTCGGCATCAAGCATGCCCGGATCCCTCTCGTCGTTATCATCGTTATCATTATCCGAGTCAGTCTCGTTGCTGTTACCTAGCTGTTCGGTGATGATTCCGGCCTTCCTGAAAGCTCGGATGACACTGGAGACTGATACCTTCACCCAGGCATCCACGATCCACTGGCAGATAGTGGCGTAACTCGCCCGGCGTTGCCTTCCTGTCTTGGTGAATGTGTGTTCGCCTTCTGTCATCCAATGCTCCCACGCAGCTCGCAATTTAACTTTAAACGACCTGTTGACACCAATATCTAGCGGCTGGAGTTCTTTGGTTAATCCACCCGGAATGACGGCAAGCAAGGAATTTGTTTTCTTCACTTGGGCTTTGACAGAATCGGTCAGATGGGCGCGCATGGAGTCGTAGATCAATAGGGACGGAGATTGGTGGAAAAAGCCATTCGGTCGCTTGACGTAAACCTCTCTAAGCCACTCACTCATCTTCTCCTCGTCCATCCAGCCCTTTGGGTTAGCCTTAATGATGACGCCAACTGGAAACTTTTCTTTTGGCAAAGTCTTCCTCTTGAAAATGACCATGGGTGGCAGTTTCTGGCCATTAGCCTGGCAACCGAGAACGACAGTGAAGGACGACTTCTTGTTTCCTGTAGTGCGAATAGATACCGTACTGGTCCCTGTTTTCTCGACAGTACGGTTTACAGGGATATCAAACGTGAGGGGGACCTCGTCCATGTTGATGTGCTCTGGCCGAATCTTCTTTTCGTTGATCTTGTTCGTGCAGTAGGTGCGGAAAATGGCCAGCTTTTCTTTGTAATCCTTTGGCAGTTGCTGCGAGATAGTAGTTCTTGTGCGGATGGAGAGATTACGCCTTTTCATAAAACGGAAGCACCAAGAAGGACCTCCTCGAAAGTCGTTGATCTTCATGTCGCTTGCTATCGCTGTTGCTTTGAGTCGAATAGAGACAGTAGAGACGCTTCTACCTGCGGTTCTCTGTTCAATAACCCACTGTTCGATTTTGTCCTCCAACTGTGGCCACCTCGCTTTGTGCCCTCGGAAACTCAGTTTGGTCTTCTTTACCTGGCGCAGGGCGTCTTCTTGCTTCCTCCACTTCCGTACCATAGATTCATTAATGTTGAATTCTCTCGCAGCTGCTCTATTTCCATGTTGTACTGCGTGACTGACAGCGTTGAGTTTGAAATCCGCTTCATAAGCATGTCTCTTACCAGGAGCCATTTTTGGGGCAGCGGGTATAGAAAATGAACGAATGAATGTGCACACCTCTACACACACCTCCTGACTACGATGGCCGTACCTCCTGACTACGATGGCCGTACCTCCTGACTACGATGGCCGTACCTCCCGACTACGATGGCCGTACCTCCCGACTACGATGGCCGTACCTCCCGACTACGAATCCATCCATACATTAGGCGCACCGCAGTATAAGGCGCACTGGCGATTTTAGTGAAAGTAAAAGGATTTTAAGTGCGCCTTATGGTCCGAAAAATACGGTAGATTATATTTTATATATTTTTCAGATATTTTTAATATACATATTTATGTGACACCTTCTAGGACAATTTATATGTTGCTGATGCTATTTGACATATGGTATCCGCACCCAGCGGTTTATTATATGCCATTTGTGGTGTGTAACCCGTATCCAGTGCATTCAGCGGTTTAGCAGACCTATAATCGTAATGTTACCTATATCATATATATCTGTATAGTCAGTATATATTGTTACCTCTTTCCTTTTAGGTGCTTTGTATGACTGTTTCATCTCACACGATGGTTTCATATTTATTTTATTGATTTTAATTTTGGTATACGAGATCCCTGTACTTTATTGGTGTCATATACCATTAATTTTCAGTGTGATCAGATATGCTTGCCCTCCTTTGTGCTCGTCATTTCTTTTAGCCCGACTCTGTCTTTGTTTGTGCCGACCTTGGATGCGATGAGTGGCTGTTGCCGGCTGAGTCATTTGGCTATCTGCTATTGGACGTATTTTCCATTGCGGTTTAGGCGATGGCACTTGCGATAGAGATGTGGAACGCAAATACTTCCTGGATGGGCTGTGTGATGATGTTCCTTTACGTTACTAAGATGACGTTGTTATGTGCGTCGCTCACATGATGCGATGCACGTCTAGGATAGGAACACGGCCACTCCCAGGATTGGCGGCGTAATGACGCTGGTTGGCAGATATGTCACGGCTCATTGCCGTGCGCGGCCCAGACTCGTTCTATTGGTCTGCACTTCTGGCTCTGTTGAATGACGTGCACAAAGGTTAGGTACTCTGTGCTCATGATTGGACCATCCCCCTCATGAGGCGGGGAACACAACAGCTGTAATGAGTTCAAACAATCTTGCTTTATGTTTATAATGGCGTGGCAGTCTTTTGCAGGTTCATGCCCCAGTTGATGCATTTTCATGCGAAACATGTCGGGTACATGAACCTGCTTTATAGCTACGCCACTATTTGATACTACTTCTGTGATCACCTTTTGCAAGCCTCTGCATGGAAGCCTGTACGATTATTTATTTTATCCATCTTTTACAACGTGTGTGTTTTGTTCCTGAATAAATGAGGATTTTATTTTGCCATCCTCTGATGCATTGACGCCTTGGAGGTCTACATTATTACTTGGGAGAGGACTGGATTTCTTGCGCCTGCTTCATCTACGGACACCTTGAGAGGACGGGTCCAGAGAAGTCTATCTCACTATCTTTGCCTGTCTGACCCACCACCGCTGGTGTGTGTGTCCACGCATAGGGGTAAGAGTATCCATTTCTTCCCCCCCATCCCTGGTGTTGGAGTCACGTCCCCGGGTGCTACGGATATACGAATACATGTTTTTCACGTTCCTGAAGTTTTTTTGGATTTCTTTTATGAGGACAATATATTGAAGATTTATACACATTTCTTTCATCTGATCCCAGTCTACACATTGGTCACCTTAATTGAACTTTACTATTAGTTCACTGTATTACTCACTGTATTGCATACTTTATAAGTATTAGCTCACTGTATTACATACTTTATAAGTTTTTTTTATACACATGTATAGGCATATACTAGTGTGGTACACATTTGGAGTTACGTATCCTAGGCCTTCTTAGGCCGTATACACTTACTGTTTGTTTGTTGTCCCTATCTACGTTCACGTTTGGGCCATCTTACATACTTTAGGCGCTGCATTTTTTGTTTTTATAAACAAAAATAGAGTGACAATTTTGAAAAAAATTCAATATTTTTTACTATTTGCTATAATAATTATCCCCAAAAAATACATTAAAAAATCATTTTTTTTCCTCAGTTTAGGCCGATACGTATTCTACATATTTTTGGTAAAAAAAAACGCAATCGGCGTTTGATTGGTTTGCGCAAAAGTTATAGCGTTTACAAAATAGGGGGTAGTTTTATGGCATTTTTATAATTTTATTTTTTTTACTAGTAATGGCGGCGATCAGTGATTTTTTTCGTGACTGCGACATGGCGGACACAAATGCACTGGTTACTGTAAAAATTACACTGGCAGTGAAGGGGTTAACCAGGAGGGGGCACTGTAGGGGTTAAGTGTGCCCTGATTTGTGTTTCTTACTGTGGGGGGGCGTGGCTTGGCATGTGACGTCACTGGTCATCAGTCCCTATTACAGGGAACAGACGATCAGGAACAGGCTCACTAGGAAGCACGGGGAGAGGTTTGTTTACACTTACCTCTCCCAGTTCTTCCTCTCTGTGACCCGATCGTGGGACACCAGCGGCGATCGGGTCCGCTGTTCCCGCGGGGACGGTCACGGAGAAGAGGACCGGGTCGCGAGCGTGTCGCCGGCGGCGTGCTCGCGACACACGGCTGGGTTCTTAAAGGGGACGTACCTGTACGCCCATGTGCCCAGCCGTGCCATTCTGCCGACGTACATTGGCGTACGGCAGTCCTCAAGTGGTTAAAGGGATCAACTGAGGTGGGGGGCAGCTGGGACTATCTGTCTTTTATGACAGTGGGTGATTTGCCCAGTGCCTTGAGATATTGTGAAAGCCGAAGAGCGCCCTCTGTTGAATGGAAGTGGCAAAGTCTTAAGATATGTGAAAGGGAGTGTCTCTACCTGGAGTGGTGGGAGTAAATGGGTAAATGGCTGGCTTCTGGAAGATTATATAAAAATATCTCTGAATTCTGAGCACAATGGAAGGTTGTCTGTGTATAGTACCTCAATTATTTCTTTATCTGTAACTTTCTCTTTCTGTAATTGTCCCTGTCCATTGGCAACACTTTGTATTTTAATTGTAACATCACTGTTATTAAAGTTTTACCAGCTACTTTATATTTTGTTATATTTGATTAATAGCAAAATTTATTTCTGTGTAAATAAATTAGATCTTTATTTTTTATCAGTCATTATCATTTATTAACTTTATGGTAAGAGCTGCCTAAGTTCTGATATAGACAAGGTTGTAACCACTTATATTCATAATCAAATGAATAAGTGAGGTGGTATAGCCGCCAAAACACTTCCATCATTAGACCCCTTTCACACTGGGGCGCTTTGCAGTCGCTATAGCGCTAAAAATAGCGCCTGCAAAGCATCCTGAAATAGCGGCTCCATTCACTCCAGTGTGAAAGCCCGAAGGCAGGGCATTAGAAAAAGTCCTGCCAGCAGCTTCTTTGGAGCGCATTAGAAGCGGTGAACTCCCCGCTCCCAAAGCGCCCCTGCCCATTGAAATCAATGGGCAGCGACTGTAGCGGCGCTTTGCCAGCGGTTTTAACCCTTTTTCGACCACTAGCAGGGTTTAAAAAGCGCCCCGCTAGCGGCCAAATAGTGCCGCAAAAACTACGGTAAAGCGCCGCTAAGAATAGCGGCATTTTACCGCCGATGCCCGGGGTGGCTCAGTGTGAAAGGGCTCTTATTGAATGATGACTTTCATCATCCAATAAGCTGCAAGCAAAATTGTTGTTTTATGTTCCTTGCACATGATTGGGTATTTTTTGCAAATGAAATTGCATTCATTCAATAAGCTCTGGGGGCAGATTCCCTTGCAAAGTGAACAGAGTGGGGAGCACAGTTTACCATCTTCACCCTGGGTACTGGATGACGTTGTCCCAACACTGCTTATGCTGCACATCAAAGAATATTGTGGAAGCTTAAAGGATGCATCTTGAATAGATTATATAAAACTTGGTTAAATGAGAACTCAAGGCAAAACAATTAAGTAATAAGTTGTAAATTAGGTAATGAAGAAGAACAGATGCTTGTTGTATCTGCATTTTGTTTGGCAACAAAACAAACAACAATAGATTTCAATCTGCTTTAATCCAAAAAGCTGTTTGAGACATGAAGAGTTTTTGTTTGCAGCCACACTGATGTGCTGATAGTATGGTCTTTACTATATATACACAGTATTCCAGCACATAGTGTGATCTACTGTACAGTAAAGCATGGAGGTGGTAATATCCTGTTATAGGGGTATTTCTCTGCAGCAGGGACTGAAGCACTTATCAGGATAGAAGAAAAATAGATGGGGAAAAAATTCTGTTACATTCTTGAGGAAAATCTGCTGCCCACTGCCAGAAAGTTTTCATTGGGAAGAAGGTTTACCTTCCATCATGACAATGACCCAAAGCACACAGCAAAAATGACCACACCGTGGTTGAAGGAGAAAAAGGTGAATGTCCTTGCATGGCCTAGTCAGAGCCCAGACTTAAACCCAATTGAAAATCTGTGGAATGACTTGAAAGACTGCAGTCCACAAATGGTCACCATCAAATTTAACTAAACTTGAGCAGTTCTGCAAAGAAGAGTGGTCAAATATTGCAAAGTCTAGATGTTCAAAATTAGTAGAGACCTATCCCAACAGATTAAAGGCTGTAATTAAAGCAAAAGGTGGTTCAACAAAATACTGACACAAGGGGGTGATCCTTTTTCCAACGCAGTGATTCTGTTTTTGATTTTTTTTCGATTTTATTCTGAAATGTTGGTGGTTATATCTTCCCAAACATTATATATATATATATATATATATATATATATATATATATATATATATATATATATATATATATAATAATGTGTAGCGGCCTCACCCCTCTCTCTAGTTTTATCGGTTATATGGCTGTTGCCTAGGGCTACCTGGGAGAGAGAGATGAGATACACCACGGCCCATGTCCTCCATAGCTAAGAGGTGAAGGCCAGAAGATTGGGTTTTGTGTAGGTGTCCTAGAGTCAAGTCCAGTACTTCGTCCCTAACTCCTTTGCTCCTAGTAACCAGAGTTCCACACAGTGAATAGGTCCAACTCAGTTTTATTCTTCTTGGCAAACAACAAACAGTTTCTTTACTGAGTAATAATGGGGGATAGATCGAGGCACAATCCTTTCCCTTCTGTTGCTAACCACTGTGGTATCACCAGTGGTAAATAGTCACTGCCACTGACTTTGTGAGGTAGAACATGAATTACCTTAGCTAGCACGGCCCCTGTCAGGGGAAGGAAATCCATTCAAGGGAGAAACCGGAGGCCTCTCTGTCACCAGCGATGCTGCGCCGGACTCTTCAGAGAAGTTACGCACACCAGATCTCATGAACTCAGACACGGGCACCCAAGGAGTTAGGGCCCCCTCGGATTCCTCCACCCTCGCGGAACTCAGTCGAAGGTACTGAGCTCCAGGAATCCGCCATAGTACCTCACCCCAGGCTAAAGGTGCCTGAGATGGACTCCATCTCCGCTCTGGGTAGGTCAAGGGCACCTAGGCCTGGAACACTGGAACGCCAGCACCCAAGCTGAAGGTGCCTGGGTGCGGCCGAGTCCTCCGACTCCCACTCCGAACTCTCAACTCTGAACCCTGTAGTAAGGGCGTCCACCCCTTTTATCCCCTCTCCCTTTGCGCCACAGCGGGTTCCCCGCCCCGCTGTACCAGCTCCAGGGGAGGACAAAAAGGTACAGTCTTGTGGTGTGAGTTCAGCTCCGGTCCAGGGCAACAGCGCCACCTGTGGACCGCAAGGAACCTCACACCACCAGAGTCCTCCAAGAACCAGAAAAAGGTCTCGGATCCCCTAGCAATTTGTGCATCTGGGTTACACTACCACCCAGATGCCTCCCTTAAATTCAAACACCCGCTACATATATATATATATATATGCGCACACACACAGTGGGGCAAAAAAGTATTTAGTTAGCCACCAATTGTGCATGTTCTCCCACTTAAAAAGATGAGAGAGGCCTGTAATTGTCATCATAGGTATACCTCAACTATGAGACACAAAATGTGGAAACAAATCCAGACAATCACATTGTCTGATTTGGAAATAATTTTTTTGGCAAATTATGGTGGAAAATAAGTATTTGGTCACCTATAAACAAGCAAGATTTCTGGCTCTCACAGATCTGTATCTTCTTCTTTAAGAGGCTTCTCTGTCCTCCACTCATTACCTGTATTAATGGCACCTGTTTGAACTTGTTATCAGTATAAAAGACACCTGTCCACAACCTCAAACAATCACACTCCAAACTCCACTATGGTGAAGACCAAAGAGCTGTCGAAGGACAGCAGAAACAAAATTGTAGACCTGCATCAGGCTGGGAAGACTGAATCTGTAATAGGCAAGCAGCTTGATGTGAAGAAATCAACTGTGGGAGCAATAATTAGAAAATGGAAGACATAAAAGACCACTGATAATCTCCCTTGATCTGGGGCTCCACGCAAGATCTCACCCCGTGGGGTCAAAATAATCACAAGAACGGTGAGCAAAAATCCCAGAACCACACGGGGGGACCTAGTGAATGACCTGCAGAGAGCTGGGACAATCGTAACAAAGGCTACCATCAGTAACACACTACACCGCCAGGGACTCAGATCCTGCAGTGCCAGACGTGTTCCCCTGCTTAAGCCAGTACATGTCCAGGCCCGTCTGAGGTTTGCTAGAGAGCATTTGGATGATCCAGAAGAGGATTGGGAGAATGTCATATGGTCAGATGAAACCAAAGTAGAACTGTTTTTTGGTAACAACACAACTCGTCGTGTTTGGAGGAGAGAGAATGCTGAATTGCAACCAAAGAACACCATACCTTCTGTGAAGCATGGGGGTGGCAACATCATACTTTGGGGCTGTTTCTCTGCAAAGGGAACAGGACGACTGATCCGTGTACATGAAAGAATGAATGGGGCCATGCATCGTGAGATTTTGAGTGCAAACCTCCCATCAGCAAGGGCATTGAAGATGAAACGTGGCTGGGTCTTTCAGCATGACAATGATTCCAAACACACTGCCGGGCAACGAAGGAGTGGCTTCGTAAGAAGCATTTCAAGGTCCTGGAGTGGCCTAGCCAGTCTCCAGATCTCAACCCTATAGAAAACCTTTGGAGGGAGTTGAAAGTCCGTGTTGCCCAGCGACAGCCCCAAAACATCACTGCTCTAGAGGAGATCTGCATGGAGGAATGGGCCAACATACCAGCAACAGTGTGTGACAACCTTGTGAAGACTTACAGAGAATGTTTAACCTCTGTCATTGCCAACAAAGGATATATAACAAAGTATTAAGATGAACTTTTGATATTGACCAAATACTTATTTTCCACCATAATTTGCAAAAAAAAATCTTTCCAAATCAGACAATGTGATTGTCTGGATTTGTTTCCACATTTTGTCTCTCATAGTTGAGGTATACCTATGATGACAATTACAGGCCTCTTTCATCGGTTTAAGTGGGAGAACTTGCACAATTGGTGGCTGACTAAATATTTTTTTGCCCCACTGTGTGTATATATATATATATATATATATATATATGTGTGTGTGTGTGTGTGTGTGTGTGTGTGTGTGTGTGTGTGTATGTATGTATGTGTATATATGTGTGTGTGTGTATGTATATATATATATATATATATATATATATATATATATATATATATATATATATATAATATATATATTTTTTAGCCGAGACCCTAGAGAATAAAATGACAGTTGTTGAAATTTTTTATGTCAAGGTTTTTGCGCAATGGTTTTTTAAACGTAATTTGTTGGGAAAAAATACACTTTAATGAATTAAAAAAGGATATATATATACCCCAATTTTTTTTGTATAATATGATATTATGCAGAGTAAATAGATACCTACCATGTCATGCTTTAAAATTGCGCACGCTCATGGAATGGCGCCAAACTACGGTACTTAAAAATCTTCATAGGTGATGCTTTAAAAATGTCTACAGGTTACCAGTTTAGAGTTAGAGGAGGTCTAGCACTAGAATTTTTGCTCTCGCTCAAATGTTTGCCACAATACCTAACATATGTGGTGCAAACACAGTTTACATATGTGGGAGTGACCTACGTATGCATTCGCTACTGTGCGCGAGCATGCAGGGAATTATATTTTTTTCAAAAAAAATGTGATCACTTTTATTGCTATCGCAAGGAATGTAAACATCCCTTGCAATAACAATATATCGTGACAGGTCCTCTTTATGGAGAGATCTGGGGTCTAAAAGATCCCAAATCTCTCCCCTACCCTTAAAAGCAAAAGATTTGAAAAAAAAATGCCTCTAGGCAAGAGCTGTAATAACAGCCCTGTGTTTAATGATTGATCATTACTGCCTGCAGGTCTTGGACTCTGGTTACACTTCCAGACTGATATGTTGGACACCTCTCTTCTTGGGGTGTAAGCAGCTTTAAAGGGTAACTCTACAAGTCATATTGTAATTGGATGTAACTAAAAATTACCTTCCTTTTGCAAACTGAAGCCGCTGTAATTTTCTGTAAAGCGCAATGCAAAATGGTTATCTGGAGGTGTTCTGTACACAGATGGTGAAAAGAACATCCACTAGATATGTCATTTCCTGTATGGGTGATTGGCCTATTGATTTTTCCTTTAAGCTTGCACTAAGATACATGTCAGATTTTGGACATCCCCTGCAACAAACATTTCATTTTTGGTGAGATACTCCCAAAGGAAAATCACATATAAAAGGGATGCAGAATTTGCCACTCTCCTCATTAGAGCCCTGCAAGTGCAGTACCTAATTGATAATTATAAAATCACTCCCATTAGATTCACTTTCCACATGGACACAGAGAAACGGCTATTTCTTCAGAATAACAAAAGATAGGACTCAGCAACATAGTTTGTTAAAATCCCTGCAATGTACATATATAGTTACATGCAGCAGGCTATATACATTAAACACACATCCAGTGAAATAATGGTAAAAAGTCTGTAAGGAATCCTAAATAGTGTGTCGAGTTGTATCCAAAGAGTTCTTATATCTTAAGCATTCACTGCTTGAATACCGCCACCGATCCACCTTGTGAGCACCCCTTTGTTAATGTACTCACCAGAGGTAAGTATAAAGCGAGCCTGTAAACTCCTCTTAGTCAAAGAACACCTGAAGCCTTTGCATCAGATCAGCGATCTTTGCCTTGAACAACTCAACATAGCAGGTATAACATGAAAAGATATAAAGGAATGCTCCGCATAGTGTAATACTGTTGTTTTATTATAAACATCAAATCCCTGCATACATGTTATGCTTACAAGATGTGTAGAGAAAACAGCATGTCAAATGTAGCAATGCGCCTTTCTCACCACCGCCCGAGGTTCCGAAAAACCACTAGCTGCGATGAGTCCCGGGATGACGCTTGCTGTGAGTGACAGGTGAGCCGCGTAGTCACGCCTAAGGGTACCAGTGACACCTCCTGGCAGCAGACAGAAAAAACAGCAACTCTGAGCTTAGGAAGGAAACAAAATGAGCAAATAGGCTATAAATCAGCTGGGGCACCACCCATCAAGACTAAATTTAGACAGTCACCCCTGCTTAAGATAGAGTGACTACATTTTAAATAGTACCAGTGTATTATGTAGCACACTGGACTTTATTAGACTCTGCCACAAAAGGGGTTTTACAATATAATGCCAATACAGGCCTATGTGTCTGCAAAGTAGGCCTATGCTTCTGTAAAAGAAGATATGCTAAATGAAAGTCATAAAGTGACTGATATTTTCAATTACATAGCCGACATCCTGTCTATTAACTCCATAGGATATTTCCATCTGGTATTTTGCTGCCTAACATTGATTTATACAACTTACATAGAACAAAGGGCAGTACAGTAAAGCTGCATGTACAGTACATTGCACTGTTAGAATGAGCCTTTCCCAAGTCTGCCCTCATTAACCTACAATGCAAGAAGTCCAACCGCTATACCTTTAACCCTATGTGAGAATAGACAGTGTTGAAATCTAGCTACAATTTCTCATGCTTATGTGGATCATTTTCCTGCACGGTATTTATGAATGTGTTCATATTGATTGATCCTGTATCTTAAAAATATTATTGTTTAAAATGACTCAGACTAAAATAGGAGATTTATTAACCAGACATGTATTCATACAAAATAGTTATATATATTGGTTGACAGAAACAAATGTTACATAACATTTAACACCCGCTAATGAGAGCGTTGTACTTTTTAAATGACACAGAAATTATAAAATTTCCCTGTAGAATCAATAACCAAGTAAATATGACAATTAGACAGAACATCTGTATACCGTTACTATACTGCAGGTAAGTGAATGATCAATAACGTGAAATAAAATTAGACATTTTCTATGTCAATAGAATGGAAACTATAAAAATTATCATGAAAAAATTGAAGCTTAGAGAACAGTGGTTATGGGCTTGAGAGAAATAGTTATCTTACTGTATATATTAATCAATAAATCAATATTTAAGATAACATAAGTAAATAGAAGGTAAAAATCAATACAACATAATTACCTTTTCCAAAATGGCTACTGGTTTGAAATTATGGTAAACCAGAGTTTTTAAAATGGCTGCAGTGGTTTCCAAGATGGCTCAGAGTTTCAAAGTATAAGGTGTCAAGGAATATTCATGAATGTGCAGATATGGGTTGATGAATGGAGTGTGTGTCTGTGTGTCTGAGTGTCCCTCAATGGCATCTATCTTGATCCTATATACCATTTTTGACAATAGGCTCATAAAAATTATAATAAGCCTAGCACAGAAGGTGTAACGTATTTTCCATTGGTTAAAAGATCTATTGATTACCTTATTGTAGATTTAGGTAATATCTCTTTCAACCACCAGGCATGTCCAATGGCAGAAATACTTGTTCTGAAATTACACACAGAGAGGTTTTTGTGAGGGGATTTATTAGGTGCTAATATAGAGAAAACCAGATTTGATAAAGTAAATACATTTTTATTAATAGACAAAAACTATGATTAAAAAGTTTGTCTTAATAGACACAAACAATGATTAAAAAGTTTGTTCTTAATATAACAAACATTGACATCAATACAGCTTCTTTTTGAAACTTAAACCATAAAATATGAGTTTCTTATCATGTAATGTAGAGGGTGACAATATTAGGCTTATCCCGACGTGTTTCGCCACCTTGGGCTTCCTCAGGGGATATATTTAATGATAGCGTAGTATAAGTCACTAGATAAGGAACAAAAAACGTTTTAGAACATGAATATTTAACATGCAACAATGAAAATACTAATATACAACTGAACAAATCAAAAGATTGCCTGTGTGCTTTACTGAGCCAATTCCCACTCCCAAAGGCTCCGAAGGTCGGTCAGGGCCAGAGTGGCAGGCTGCAAAAAGTGCCCACGCTAGGGCCAAGGGGGGCCCAGATTAGCTTTGCAGGAGACCACTTGCTAGGTAATACATTTATTACCAAGTTAGCCATCATTGTGCTCTAATGCCTAGTTTTTTTAACACGTGAGTGTTTTCTGTGCTCAATTTATGCCCCATTGCTACTTACTGCCATCTGTTTAATCACCTCCATGTGTAGGGGACAGATGATCTGAAGCAGGGATTGTAACTGCGGGTGATGGTTGACCCACAGCTTCACTGAAACTTCTTTATTATTTTGTTTCTATACTTTTTTCTATTTATAGCTTTATAGGAATAATTCTTGAGTATAGGAAACACTGTAGTGTTGCAATTGTTTATCAACCCAATTATAATTCATAATTTTTCTAATGCTTTTTCAGCCTTTACTTTCTATCTGTCTTATACCTGACAATCAGTGGGTCTATACTGTACCCTTGAATTATCTGCACATTTACAACTTGTGCAGTGAGTATATTGCTTGCTTTTGTGTGTAATTTTAGACATCAGCTGTCCCCTGGCTGTTTTTAACTGTTTCTTGTTCACTATCTCAAGGTTGGTTGAATATACAAATAATTGTACGTTTATTAACTTTATAGTTTGGCTAATCTGGGCCCCCCTTGGTCCTAGTGTGGGCACCTTTTGGAGCCTACCGCTCTGGCCCTGACCGACCTTCGGAGCCTTTGGGAGTGGGAATTGGGTGAGTGATTTTTTGTAAAGCACACGGGCAATCCTTTGATTTGTTTAGTTGTTTATCAGTATTTTTTCATTGTTAAATGTTAAATATCCATGTTCTAAAATGTTTTTTGTTCCTTATCTAGTGACATATACAAAGCTATCATTAAATATATCTCCTAAGGAAGCCCATGTTGGGATTGTCCTTTGATGACGCCCTGGAGGAGGAACGAAACGCGCTGACGTAACTTCCGTTTGTGGCAAACCAGAGACGCAATTTCCTGTCTCCGTGGAGCGCACGCGATCTGAGCAGCGTTCGCTGAAGTTTTTTTCTGATTACCTGCTTCTGCCATACATATTGTAATTAGTGCCTAGCCAGCGCGTATTTGGGCTTGTTCAAGCAGTACTTCACCATATTTGTTCTCCTTGCATTTGTTCCGGTGGCAACTTCCATCAAGCATCTATCAAGCACTCTAAGGAAAGCCAGAGAAACTGTTTATGCCTTCACAATCCCAGACTGAGAAGCTGCGGATCAGCATCATTTGGTGAGTGGGGTCTCTGAAGGGGGATCAGTTTATCCGTTTGATGCTTGGACTTATTGGAGATTTGTCAATTTTATACTTCTATTATCATTCATATTTTTAACTCATTTGTTGCACTCCAGCACTTACAGCACATGGTTTTTGATGGACTACTGTATACTGTTTTGTCATTAGACATCGCTGTGTCACTTTCTCAGGAAAGTTTTGCCTTTATTTTAATTTATACATGATCTCATCTTGGACATTTTTTATATATGATCTTATCTTGACTATTTAGTTATCACGCTAACTGCTAGCGCTGCACCATAATATTTTTGTTTTTCGCGTTTGAAGTTGTAGTACTTTTTGCGCAGCAGCTGCAGTAATTATCATCACCAGTTCACTTTATTCACCCTAAGCGCCAAAAAAAATAAAATTTGTATTATGTTGGGATAAGCCTAATATTGTCACCCTCTGCATGATAAGAAACTCCCATTTTACGGTTTACGTTTCAAAACGAAGCTGTATTGATGTCAATGTTTATTATATTAAGAAATAACTTTTTAATCATTGTGTCTATTAATAAAAATGTATTTACTTTTTTATCAAATCTGGTATTCTCTATATTAGCACCTAAAAAAAAAAAATATACATATATATATTATATTTAGGAATTCTGATAAGTACAATGTGAGGGTACAATTTCCTCATCAATATCACATAACATTGATTATGCATAAATGTGTTACTCTTGTAGATACTATGAGTACTTATAAATCTAGGTAAAAACTTGTGCTAAATGGATATATATTTATATAGACATGGTCACGATATATATGTCATTCACAACCATGATTGGTATACTTTTAAAATATTTTTGAGTAAGGGCTCTTTCACACGGGGCGGATCCGTGCAGATCCGCCCCGTGAAGCTCCGCTTGCTCAGCGGGGATCGCTCCGTTGATCCCCGCTGAGCCGACGGATGACTGGGCGGTCCCTGCACACTGTGCAGGGACCGCCCTGTCAGAGCGCCGCTCTCCCCTATGGGGAATCGGATGACGACGGACCGTAGAGTCCGTTGTCATCCGATCCGCTCCGCCGACGGAAGGAAAAATAGGGTTTTCCTCCGTCACACTTTGGCGGAGCGGAGCGGATGTCAGCGGACACGGAGGTCCGTTCAGGTCCGCCTGTCAGTTTTTTAGGCGGACCTGAAACGGATCCTCCATGTAGCTCTATGGAGGCACGGATGTCAGCGGAGACATGTCCGCTGACATCCGCTCCGCCAAAGTGTGACGGAGGAAAACCCTATTTTTCCTTCCGTCGGCGGAGCGGATCGGATGACAACGGACTCTACGGTCCGTCGTCATCCGATTCCCCATAGGGGAGAGCGGCGCTCTGACAGGGCGGTCCCTGCACAGTGTGCGGGGACCGCCCAGTCATCCGTCGGCTCAGCGGGGATCAACGGAGCGATCCCCGCTGAGCAAGCGGAGCTTCACGGGGCGGATCTGCACGGATCCGCCCCGTGTGAAAGAGCCCTAAGAAAAAAAAAATCACAGTCTGACTATTTAGCCAGTTCAGCTGGATAAACAACTCTGGGAGTCTTCACAATAGTCTCTGTCCACAGACATGGATTTCATCTGGAGAACAATCAGTCAAGTGTTTGTATTGTCTACTCATCTTAGTGGTATCAGAACCTTTTATCTAACAAACCAGAAAATGGAAATATCTTTGGTTCTTCGGTTTCTAGCTTTGCAACAGTTTGTTTATAGTGTTTAAGGATTGGTGATTCATTACAATTATGGAAAGAGCCATAAGTCATTGTGACCCTTTCTTCACCTTTCTCTCATGGGGCTTTTGACACATAAAAATGTAAATTATACTATTATTTCTTCTCAAAAGGTCTAACAAGTTAATGAAGATCTGCCTGTACAGTACAGACAGGGTTAATTATAGCAAACATAGTTGTCCAGTCCCCTCATAAGAGAACTGCCTAGGACCTAAGGTCCAGAATAGATCATCCAAAAAAGTAAGCTGTAAAGTTTAAAAAATGTTTTTATTATGCTCAGCAAAAATTACTGTATTTTGAAACACATTTTTTTCCATGAAGTGTGATTGATAGTCTGAAAATTGTTTGTTTGTGTGCAGCTGGCCATGGTGCTGAAAGTTCACGTTTAAACAATTGTTGCATTAAAAGGTTGACAGAGCAACAATCATGAATGTTCTATCAGTTAGCTGTCAGATTTACATCTGCTTTAAAATTAGAATTGGATAATTGCACCTTAGCAGCTTTACCATTTCATTTGATATTAAAACAATATTGGGATATTGTTCTTACACTAAAAAATGTTTTTCAAGCTCCAGGTTGCAGAGCAAGCTTAACCACTTGCCTACTGGGCACTTACACTCCCTTCCTGCCCAAGCCATTTTTCAGCTTTCAGCGCTGTCACATTTTGAATGACAATTGCCTGGTCATGCAACACTGTACCCAAACAAATTTTTTATCCTTTTTTTCACACAAATAGGGATTTCTTTTGGTGGTATTTAATCACTGCGTTTTTTTTTAATTTAAATAAAAAAAAGACCAAACATTTTGAAAAAAAATTTTTTACTTTAGTTTCTGTCAGTAAATTTTGTAACTAAGTAATTTTTCGCCTTCACTGATTTGTGCTGATGAGGCAGCACTGATGGGCACTGATAGGCTGAACTGGTGGGCATTGATGAGGTGGCACTGATGAGGTGGCACTGATGAGGAAACACTAATATGCTGCACTTATGGGCACTGATAGGTGGCACTGATATGTGGCACTGATGAGCACTGTTAGGCGGCACTGATCGGTACTGATAGGCGGCACTGGTGGGCATTTGTAGGCAGCATGGATAGGCAGTACTTATAGGCACTAATGGGCATTGATGGGTGGCACTGATGGGTGACACTGATGGGCATTGATCGACAGCAGTGATGGGTATTGATGGGCAGCACTGATAGGCGGCACTGATAGCTAGCACTGACTAGCATTGCTAATGGGCACTGATTGGTGGCACTTGTGGGCAGTGGTGGGCACTGATTGCTGCCAATGGTGAGTACTGATTGGTGGCATTGGTGGGCAATGGTGGGCACTGATTGGTGACAATACATTGCTACACTGTAATCAGAGCACTGATGATCAGTGCCCTGATTACATTCCTAGATGTCCCCCTGCGTGGAGATGCCACTGATCGGCTCTCCTCTCCACACACTCTGTCAGTGTGAGGCTAGGAGAGCCGATTACCGGCATCTCCGTGATTGGACACAGCCGATCACATGGTTAAAGAGCCGAGGCGTGCACGCAAGAGCGGCCGTTCTGGGATGCCGTCATATGACGGCGTCCCGGAACAGAGCCGCACCGCCTCGCCATCATTTGACGGTGGGCGGGCGGAAACTAGTTAAAGTGCTTGTAAACCCACTTGTTACTTTTCAGGCAATCCCCTGTCTAATGTAATGTCTCCACTGTATATGCTTTATTAAAAAATGCCGTTCTATGGCTCTATTGTGCGTAACAACATACCTGTAAGTCGTTTCATGTAATAGAGGCTGTGGGTGTGCACGCACAGGTCCAGCGGACTCAGTGTCCGCCGGCCACCCATGACTGCTGCACAGAGAGGCAGAACATGGATCTGCCTATGTAAACAAGGCTGATCCCCGTTCTGACAGGGGCAATATGGAGAGCTGCTGTTCCTAGTGATCAGGAACAGCGATCTTAGTGTTGTCCCAGTGAGCCCAGCCCACACACAGTCAGAACACACCCAGGGAGCCCAGTTAACCCCTTGTCATTTATACATTGATCAGTGCATTTTTGTTAGCACTGATCACTGTAATAATGTCACTGGTCCCCAAAAAGTGTCTCTTTGTGTTAAATTTGTCCCCTGCAATGTTGCAGTCTGGCTAAAAATAACAGATTGCTGCCATTACCAGTAAAAACAGAAAAAATAAAAGTCCATATATCTATCCCCTTTATGTAGATGCAATAACTTTTGTGCAGACCAATCAATATCCGTTTTTTTTTTAGCAGAATACATATTGGCCTAAACTGATGAATAATTTTTTTTATATACTGTACAGTATATATTATTTTGGGATATGTATTATAGCAGAAAGTAAAAAAATAAAATTTTTATCAGATGACGCATTTCAAAGTTTCCGCTTCTTCAGATCTGATACGCCCCGACGTCACTTCCGGTTCCGGATCACAGCGAGTGCGATCAACGCTGGTACGCACACCGCTACGGAGCAGAATACAGGCCGGCCGGCTTCACCATCATATCTCTCTGCCCAGCCCAGATCGCTGCAGCATACCAGGACAGCACTCAGCATGGATTCCCGGATTTCACGGTGACCGCACAGCCCCACTATATGGATACACATGCTCATTTCTCACTACTGTCATGTGAGTAGCCATTTGGCTGATTATACTAAATAAACCGTCATTACTAACATACTGCACTTAGTAGGCGCATCTTTTTGTTCTTTATCCTGTTTCCCAAAGTCTGCTTCAATCTCAAGGGTGCTACCAACAGTGCTGTTGTTTCTATTCTTATAATTATTTTTTATGGACTTGATGTTATATATTGGGACTTTTTAACTACACTAAACCTTGTGTGTATGTGTGTGTATGTGTATATATATATATATAATTTTATCTTCTGCATATTTTGATGTTTAATTGTATCAGTAACACTACGTTGTGTTTGTAACCATCTTTGCGCCATCATCCTTTTTTATCCTGGACCAGCTGAGCCCGCTGTCTGTAGAAAACAGGTCGCAGGAGTGCAGAACGAATTGCACTCCTGTGATCCATAGAAGAAGTAAGGCGGAAAAAGCTTTGGCCATACTTCTCCTTTAATCATTTCAGACAGTCAGACAGTGAATCCACCACTCTGGCAGATATATTTTTATATGTTCCAGTCAGAACTGACACGGGCTGAGGACTCCTCTCAACCCCAGTGCGCACAAAGCACAGGTTTACTTTAAAGCGGAACTGAAGTTCTGCTGTAACAAACAGCGAGCAGGCAGGCTTTTATTGCAGAAGAGACTTACGCCAGTGTTTCTCAACTCCAGTCCTCAAGGCGCCCCAACAGGTCATGTTTTCAGGATTTCCCTCAGATGACACGGCTGTGGTAATTACTAAGGCAGTGAAACTGATCAAATCACCTGTGCAAAATAATGGAAATCCTGAAAACGTGACCTGTTGGGGCGCCTTGAGGACTGGAGTTGAGAAACGCTGACTTACGCTGTCTCTTCTGCAACAAAATGCCCCTACTGGTCTTCTCTGTTACTGTAAACTAAGCTGTGCATGCACAGCTCAGCTTACAACACCAGGCTGGTCTCTTAGTGCTGGGATACGCATGTGCAGAATTGAAGTCATCCCTGGGGGCCAATGAAGAGGCCAGGAGACCGGCACTCAGAACAAAATGCCAACACTGATTCCGGTTGAACAGGGGAGTATTAAGCCTTTAGTTTCACTTTAACACCTTCTTTATTATGTGTGGCTGTGGGGGGGGGGGGGTAATGTTTAAGCCGCAGCTGATTGGGTACGGATTTAAAGGTAGTTACAACTTGCTTCGGGAGTCAATCCAAACCTAAGTTCAGACCAAACAGGTGCTTATCCCTAGTCACTGGCAAACCATTAACTGGTCCTGATTATCTATTTCTTGTGTGTGAACTGGTGCGACATCTAGATAAACCTGTATCATTTTTGTTCAATTATAGCACCCCAGGTAGTGAGTGACTGTTACTGTTTGCTATTAATATATGGTGGCAATTAGAAGTCTGTGATTCTGTGACTACGATGAATGGCGATAATGATAATATCCAAGCACTATGAAAACACAGAAACCTAATACTTTTTGACTATGACTGACAACAGCACTGATTAACAGTGAAAGGGATTGTCCAGCACCTGTACAATCAGAAAACATGCTCCTGCATTTGTTTTATATAGGATTGAATGTTTATGAGAAAGGGTGCTTGAAGGTTATCAGGAATTGAAAAAGATGAAAAATCCTTTTATGCAAATTACTAAAGCTCACAGAAATTTGCATTGGGCAAATGAGCATAATCCAGGTGAATGTTATTCTTGTAATTTATCTCTACTAGCTATTTTGAGAATACACAGTTGAAATACACAGTTGAGCTGATGCAGTCTGATCTGTATTCCAGCACAGGAATCGGTAGCTATCTCCAGGGTGTTATTTTTATACATCATCTTTTTACCACAAGCATCCGGCTTTAAAACATCCGTATTTAACACATCACTTCACATGATAGCAAAGAATCATAAAAGGTACGCTTGATAAACTGAGTAAATTATAATGCCAGTCAAATCCTGGTTAGCACAATTACTGTGACTAATATATGCTCATATCAGAAAAAAAAAAACTCATCTTGGCTTAACACGATGTAATTTCATTATTAATTAGACACCTGGTCACCTATGTTGAGCTATTCTTGTCCTGTATGAGGAGCATGCAGGAAGTACAACTACAGATCTAGATCTGACTCTTAATTACATGACTTTGTTTTTGTTTTTTATATTATTTTGCAAAATTTTGTATGAGTTATGACACCGCCTGCCTCTTCAGCTAGTCCAATCAGAGAACTTCTTTGAATTCACTGAAAAAATACAAGGCATTTTGTGAATGGTGGCACCAGACCCAGCTGCTAAAAGGGTATTTCTATAATGATTTCTTAGCTTCCATAACGATCGTTAAGGAATGAGATATGCCTACCTATATTGGTCCAAACTTGACCAAATTAACTATGCAAGGAAAATCATACCTAAACTTCAGCTTTAATCTTTTTTCATATTTTTTCCCAAAACTTGCTGATAACAGGACAAGAAAACCATACTTGAATATAGTCTGCTAGGTCTGCTTCATATTTCCATCAAAGTGCTAACTTCTGATTTTCATACATTAAGTAATATGCAAGATGAACAGGACTTTGTCCACCTTTTCCATTTTCTGTATATTTTGACACATTTCTTATAGGCAAGAACAACTCAAAGTAGTGAATGTCTGACTTAGTTTATCCAAGGAGCACAGCAACAGCTCCATCAAATAATTAATGAGAGTAAATTCAGAGGTAGGAGCTGTGATGTTTCATCTGCTTTATGCACAAGATAGTCATGGTTGTGACTTTTCTCACCAAAGAAAGAGTGCATTATTTATGTTTCCAAGAATCATCTCTCTAACATAGAATCTCTCCCTAACACAAAACCATTCAGTAACTTGAACCTTACTACTTAAAAAGGAACTTCCCTCAGGTTGTAAAAAAAAAAAATTACAAATACTGTAGCTGCTGACGTTTAAGAACCAGATATTTTGCAGCCCATGGCGTCCAGATCTGTCTTCCCCACATCAGACTGTTTAGATATGGGAGATGCTGGAACCTGACTCAATTGAGCGACTGCTGACATCGAGGGCAATGGGAAAACCCCTTTCCACTCTGTACCTGTATCTGACTGTAGGCCACGATGTTAAACTCACTCGTGTAATGGACCAATGTAGGGAGGACATCCCGACTTTGGGGGAGGAAGAATGGGAGGACTGCATCGCCACTTATATCCCGTCCATGATAGCAGTCAAGGACAGGTTCCTCCAGCTCAAATTCCTACATAGGGCCTACTTCACCCCCCACAGAATGGCCAGAATATACCCACATCTGGATCCGAACTGTCCCAGATGTGGGATCGAGGAGGGGACCTTCTGGCACATGGTTTGGGATTGCCCGAGGCTCAGGCCGTATTGAGAGGGGCTAGCAGAGAGGCTTAGTGATATAGGGGGGACCAGGGTACCGTTAGACCCCATGGTGCTCCTCCTGAGCTACCGGGTGAGGTGGAGGGGAACAGATATACTAAGCTCTGCATTACATTTTTGCTGTTTTATGCTAGGAGGGAGATAATACTGCGCTGGAAGTCGGTCGAACCCTCCACCCTTAACTCCTGGAGGAAGGCAGTGGACTCGGTGTTACCCCTATATAAACTCACATATGAGAGTAGGCAGTGCCCTGCTAAATACGACAAGGTCTGGTCGGCTTGGGTGGATGCACACGGATGAGGGGCCGGGGGGTGGGGGACCAAGTGATGGATTCCCCTGGTGCCCCGACTGGGGGTCTGTTGCCCCCTCCCCTCTCTGCCTTGGGCGCTGCCCGACCCTTCCAACTGTGGAGTGAATTTCACTTCTTATGTACATGAGGCTTTCTTATGGGGGCGACGTTTGTTTACACTAATGCACTCGAGGGAGGGCTTTAGGTGGGAATGCACCTGGAATTTACCGGTTAAGGAATGTCAGGGTGAGAGAGTTGTGGATTTGTAACAGACTGGGAATGCTTATCTCTGACTGACATTGTTTCTATGCAAACTTGATTGTCGACTGCTGCATATCTTGTAATGCTGATTTGTTAATAAAAACATCCTTCTGTTAAAAAAAGATATGGGAGATGGCTGTGACTTCCTAATGTCTCACAACTGGCTCCCCACTGCACATGCATGAGGCACAATAGTGCCGTGAGACTGGTTCTGCAGTCTCATTGAATGTGTGATGTGTCCCAAGAGGCTGCAGGCAGCCAGGTGAGGAGAAATGAACATCATTCTTGCCTAGACAAATTTTGAGGAAGTGGGAGCGAGTAACTATCAAAAAAAGGTATCCACTCACTGAGAAAAAAAAATGCTGCAAGTGTGTTAGAGGCTGAGGGGAAGAAGAGGTTGAGCTTCACTTTACTTTTTGGGTTAAGGTCCACATCAGCTTACCAAAATAATTCACCAGTATTGCAAAATATTTTGTATTCTTTTAACTTCATGCCATTAATAAAAGTAAAAATATATATATAAACGTTTTCACATTTGCATGCATTATCCATGAATTGAACCACATTTAATATGTTATTTAAATCTACTAAGCTCTGGGCATTGAGATCCTTTTGACCCCTATGTGTAGCCGCTATCAAAACCCAAATCCAGGCTCACTAGGCCCCCACCTTTATCACAGTCCAAATAAGTACAATAATCAGCTGGCATATATACACCTTTAATGTATGTACGCGTGTTTATGCATGTATTGTGTTATGTGTAAATGCTCTACTGGCCAGAATATTAATATTAATTATGACCATTAGAATACATTTGCAGTCATACATGTGTGTTTAAGCGGGTTTACAAGCACATTTCTACATGTACGTGTGTAGATCATGCTCATAAGCAAGCTCAGCTTTGAACAAAGCTTTGGCCTTTTTTTTTTTTTTTTTTGCCTTTTAAAAGCTGCTACTAAAATACTGATCTAAATGCTTGATGTGCATGCCAATGCATGGCCACATAGGCTAACATAGAACAGTGTTTGGAGGCATAAAGAAATATATGATGTTCACCGGTAAAAAGCAAAATTTTTTATGCCCTTTTGGATGAGGCCATAGTTTGAACAATTACTGTGCTTCCACTGATCAATAATGTGTCATCTTAAAGATGACCTTTTTCAAATATTTTACTTTGATCCAGGAGGGATTGTGCTCCACACTCCATTCACACACAGAGCACAACTCAGCCTCGCCCCTCGCTCTCTCTTCATTGGCTCACTGGCTGTAATTGACAGCAGGAGGAGCCAATGGCTCCTGCTGCAGTGTGAGCCAATAAGGTGAGAGAGACCAGGGAGAGCCGCTGAATCGAGATGGGGCTCAGGTAAGTACAAGAAGGGCTGGGGAGAGCTGCACCCAAAGGGTTTTTACCTTAATACATTGAAGTAAAAATAATCCTTGAGCCTTTAATAACCACTTTAATAAATGAAAGTATATGTAAAGCTGATAATGTGAAGTAAGTAATAGGAGTGGGTATGGCGCTGCTAATGAGGTAGAATAAATATTGTGCAAAAAAGTGGTAAACAAAGTGACGAGCAAAGGTAATTAATATCATATACCATGAAAATGTGAAAAACTGCAATATATATGCAAGCAAAGGCAAAAACTGTGCAAATAAGAAAATATGGTGCAAATGAACCAACAATAACCTAAGTAAACAATATATGATTCATAAATAAATACTAAAAAAGTCTCTGTGTTCAAATGTATAAAAAACTAAATTCATAAACATATATAAAAACATTTCATGTGCATAAAATGTAAATAATATAAAGTCCACTGGTGGCAAAAAACTTGACCTTCTGATGATGTCTTGACAAAACGCGTAAGTCGGAGCTAGAGCGTCATTATGTCACTTCCGGTTTGGGTCCGTGGAGCACAGCGAGCGTCAGACTTCCTGCTTTTTAATGCTTGTTACCCTTTACCTGATGTAAGTGCAATATTTACCTTCACACCCATTAAATAGTTTACGGAATTACACTATGGAGGCTTTTTATTATACCTACATGATACCTATGTGATGCAACACGATAAGGAGTGTGAGACACCTGTGGAAATACCTGTTCACAACTGTGAAAGCGCATTACCCCTTGAGTGGGGATTTCTAGCTGGTGAGTGCAATCCCTCCCATAAGGGGGAGCACGAGTGACACACAGACACCGCCCGCTTGTGTGGATATTATAGCACTGTTCTTCACTTATTACATTTAGAGACTTTTAGATTTTTTTGTATACATTTTTTGGGCACCAGTAGACTTTACATTATTTAAATTTTATGCACATGAAATGTTTTTATATATGTTTATGAATTTCGTTTTTTATACATTTGAATGCTGAGAGACTTTTTTTGTATTTATTTATGAATCGTATAGCATGTTAGGTTATTATTGGTTTATTTGCACAGTTTTTGCCTTTGCTGGCATATCTATTGCAGTTTTTGCACATTTTCATGGTATATGATATTAATTACCTTTGTTCGTCACTTTGTTTACCACTTTTTTGCACAATATTTATTCTACCTCATTAGCAGCCCCTCCTATTACTTACTTCACGTTATCCACTATTGACATCTGCTTTGGCAGGTGGTTGCAGTGGAGGCAGCAGCTCGTTATTTCTATAACGTAATTAAATCCTAATATTTAGTCCATAGCGTGGTACTACCCTTCCCCTTCTTTTCATATGTAAAGCTGACCTTGCACTAAAAAGCAAAGTCAGGGAATTTATTCAGCCCCCGTCCCAAGCCAAAATGCTGCAGTAAGGGAAAAAAATAATCTGTTGGGGGAAAAAAAGTTAGTAAAGATCTATGGCTTCCATCCATAGCATCTAGGCAAGGGAGATGTCATGATCACTCCAGAATTATATATTGGGGAATACTGAGTTCCCCAGATCTCAGTACATTGTAAAAGAATCCTCTCAAACAATCTGGAATATTCAGCATTCTCCGGGATGTGGACATTACCTACTGCAGTGCATAAGTCAGAGGAAAGGTAAGTATAGTTACCGGTACTTTTTTCCCCCACAGTTTTTTATTTTCCTTTTACAGAAAGGTTTGGCAATAGGGAGATCTGAATAAATACACATTGTAAGGTTCACTTTAAAATAGCAGAAATGTGTAAAGCTTTTGATTGCGCATCTTCCTTTCTTTTGATGTTTTCATGACAATTAGATACTGTTTGTACTGCCCCTTCAAAGCCTCAGTAAAAATACAGCTATTTTGTTTTAAAAGAGAAAAAGAAAAATTACTTTAAAATGAAGTTTTATTATGATGGCAGCTAATATTTGAACAGAAACTTTCCTCAAGGTCCACTTTGCAGATTAGCTCATGTCACTGATATGGTCATACACCAGGCTCACATTTAAATACATTTTCTAATGTATTATGTCTCATTAATTATTTCTTTAAAAATCGTTATACCAATTAAAACATTTTATTTATTTTTTTTAAAGTCTGCAGAGTCCAAAACGAGGCAAGATAATAAAATGATTTGAATCCAACAGAGAAAAAGAAAGTATCCATGTTTGTTTATAAAAAAAAAAAATATTTCCATGGAAAAAAAATATCAGAGGCAAAGTTTTAAATGTATATGTGAACTATAAATTGGTATTGCGACATTAAGCATGTGTTTTGAAATATAAATCACTACTGCCATCTGGTGGAAACAGTAATATGTTGCAAAATGTGTTTCTTTTTCTAAGAACATCACACGTAGAGTAAGGAAGGGAAAAAGGCGCTTTTCTTTCTTGTCCATTAGCAGTGGTCATCAACCCTGTCCTCAGGGCCCACTAACAGGCCAGGTTTGCAAGATAACTGAAATACATCATAGGTGATATATGTTGCTGCTCAGTGATTGCGGTATTCTAGTCTGCATCTCCCCAAGGTAATACATAAAACCTGGCCTGTTAGTGGGCCCTGAGGACAGGAGTTGATGACCAATGCATTAGGGGATGCAGAAAGTTATTCATCTTTAGCATGTCCAAAAGCAGTCCAACTGAGGGGTGAGCAACACAGCAAACAAACAATAAAATGCTTAAGGGCTCTTTCACACGGAGGTCCGTTCAGGTCCGCCTGTCAGTTTTTTAGGCGGACCTGAAACGGATCCTCCATGCACCCCTATGGAAGCACGGATGTCAGCGGTGACATGTCCGCTGACATCCGCTCCGCTCCGAAAAAGTGTGACGGAGGAAAATCCTATTTTTCCTTCCGTCTGCGGATCGGATGACAACGGACTCTACGGTCCGTCGTCATCCGATTCCCCATAGGGGAGAGCGGCGCTCTGACAGGGCGGTCCCTGCATAGTGTGCGGGGACCGCCCAGTCATTCGTCGGCTCAGCGGGGATCAACTGAGCGATCCCCGCTGAGCAAGCGGAGCTTCACGGGGCGAATCTTCACGGATGCGCCCCGTGTGAAAGAGGCCTAAGAAAAATAACAGAATTAGTGACTGTCTGCAGCTCAAATAACAACCTAACATTCAAAGTTGGCATCATATGAGGCCTGAACTTCTTCCTGGTAGAACTTAGAAAATGTGTGCATGTCAGACTAGGTGGCAGCCTTGCAAATCTGGGAAACCGTTGCCTGATTTCAAAAAGCCCAAGAAGCACTCAAAGATCAAGTAGAGTGCGCCATGTGGAATGAATGTTCAGAGAGCCCTTATGGGGACCATCCAGGATGACAAAAAGGGAGTTGGTCCTTCTAAAAGATACAGTCACTGAGAGTAAGGCCTCATTCACACAAGGCAAATCCATTTAGCGGAGTCCGCCAGCTCAGCAGATGATCACTCCGTTGATCTCCGCTGAGCCGGCGGATGTCAGGTCCGTCTCTGCTCACTGAGCGGGGAGGGGCCTGTCAGTTTTCATCAGATCTCATCCGATTCGCTAAGACGGATGGCGAACGTATCGCCACACGTCTGTTTTTTACTGGATCGGATGGCAGATGGGTGTCAGCGGACACATCTCCACTGACATTCGTCTTCCCATAGGAGTCAATGGATGGCCCACTCAGGTCCGCCTGAAAAACGGACAGTTGGATCCGAGCGGGCTTGCCACGTGAAAGGGGCCTTAGACTTTCACAGCCTGAACCGCATCCAAATAATGGGAAATTTATTTTTGGTGTACTGGAGCCAGAGTGATGGAAGAGCAATGCTCTGGTGGAAGTGAAAGGCAGAGACTACCTTAGATAAGAAGGAAAACCTAGGCCTCAACACCATCTTGTCACTAGGATAAGGCCATCAGTTTGCACACTCACCTTGCAGAGTTGATGGGTACAAGAACACCACTTTGAACCTATTAGAGACATTCCTATCTCCACATTCACCCACAAACAGCAGTTTTTGAAGAGAATTGAAAATCATAATCTGCTTTTGTCTTTTACCCTTTTAAGGTAACAAACATCGAGAGGTGGAGCAGGCAGAGCAGATGAACAGGCCAGATAAGATGAGGCAGACTAGAAGAAAAGATGAGAACATGAGGAAGATGCAGATGATTTCCTAATGATGGCTGAATAGGAGTGGAGTTTCATCTGAGCGTTTCCTTATGGCCTGGAGGTCAACAGACTTTCATCTGGAATTTTCCTTCCATTTGTGTTACACAGACTGCCAAGGACATTGTTACCCCTGCTTAAAAGAACATTGCAGCTTGTCCAGGAACAATAAGTATGATCACCCAAAATATACGGAGGTCAAAAGGAAAAAGATTTCCCCTCTAATTTACAATACGGGGGGGGGGTTATTTTGCCCTTTGCTGGACAAAGGATTTAAGCTGCTAAGAAATTATAAGTTTCAATTTTTCCTCTATTATGCTTTATAAATCAAGAGGTGAAATGTGTTGCTATGCCTATTTTAGTGATTTTTATAGCATAAATATGGAATAAAATTTTAAGACCATGTATTATTTAGATGTAAAGATTTCCCCTATTGATATGCTAACGAACCTGTTGGGCTGGTTAATGTAGCTCATGACAGGAAATGATGCTAACAGAAAGTAGGGAGGAAAAGAGGACTTGGACACAGCCATGTGCTGAGAAGATAAAAGTACTGGTTTGTGCTAGAGACAAAAGAAGCAACAAGTAGTCTGGAGGATCCTGGGAGAAGACTTCATCACCAGGAAGAAACAAGTTAAAGTGGAGCTCCAGTCTCTTAAGTTAAAATGAAAAGTCAGCAGCTACAAAAACTATAGCTGCTGATTTTTAATAAACAGACACTCACCTGGCCCACGATCCAGCGGTGTTCTCACCCTAGTTGTGTTCTCCCTTGTCAGCATCTTTACTATGGGCACCCGGCTGACAGCGTGCAGCTTCACAGCCAGGTGCCCACTGCGCATGCACGAGCAGAGCTGCGCTCTGTGACTGGTCCTGAAGTCTTCTGGGACCTGTCATGTGTCCCAGAAGGCTCCAGGAGGGAGGGGGGAAAGAGAACTTCCGCTTCCGATTGCCTAAGGCGATCGGAGCGGAAGTGAGAGCGGGTACCTGTCAAAATCGGGTACCCACTTCCCCCTTTTGGGTGGAGCTCCGCTTTAAGTAACTGTTTAGTCCAGGGGTAGGCAACCTGGGGTGTCTGAGAGACAAGTTCAGTGCTCGTGGATTGATGCCCACGCTCGCTTACCGAAAGTGAGTGTGAGAACATCCATTTTGAATCACTTAATCTGGTACCACAGAGTTATGCTATATATATATTTAAATTTTCTTCTCCGTCTGCATACTTTTATATATCCCATGGGAGTGTGAATAGGACTTTTCTGAGAGGATTACCCATTACCGTCCACAACAGGAGTGCACTTCATGCTGTTTTATTTCAGCTGGGAGGTAAGCTGCTTGAAAACACAGCGGTGGATTTGCACTGAAGAGTTTTTGTAAAAACACCTTAGCAACTAATGGTGACGGGATCTATTACAGTACTGGACGTATTACAATTTCTTGGAGATCACTGTGTACACTTTGGACTTGATTTTGCAGTTTACACACTGCTGTTGCTGTGTTTTGTTGTTTTTTCTTTTTGCACAGTTTTTGCACTATTCCTGCTAATTTAGGTTATTATTAATTTGTACTGCTTTTTCAAGCGTTCACGGTCACATTCATGTGACATTTATATGTATTATCATTTTTGCATTTGTGTCACTTATCTGATGTTACCACGTCACTTATTTTTGGTCCTCTTTCATTAGATTGGCCCATAGCCCTCTCCCTCACCTTTTACACGTTAGTTTAATCACAGCGCAGTCACCATCACTCATTTAAATTTTCAATTTGTCTATTTGGATTGGACCCCTCTGTGTCTGCTGCAGTGCCCCTCCCACCTTGTCGGTCCCATTTGCCCACCTTGGCTAGCGCGGGTGTTCCTAATTTTTTTTATATCTTTTACATCCACCCACCTACTCCTGCTGCTGCCGCCATGGACATCTTCACTTTTATAGAACAGAGAGAAGTGGATCTAGATGTATACAAGGGACATTAATGACTACAAAAATGACCTTGTTTTTCAATGGCAGAATAATATAGGACAATTTGATCCTATTTCCGCCTTTTCTACACCTGACAAACCGGGCAAACACCACTCACAACGCATGGATTGGTCACCCAAACCCACATAACAAAAATTGGGTTAAACCCAATCAGGGACCAAAATATACAAGAGGACCCCCGTACGAACCTCATAGACAAGAGAGAAGTCCAGCACACCAACGGACCCACCATGGATGGAGAGAAAATAGAAACGAACACGAGGAGCATAGACAAAATGGTAGAAGTCCGGGCCCCTATCACTACTATGGGTTCAGAGAAGAACGAGGACCCAGAGAGGAACGAGGCCAACAATCGTCTACCCATAGACCTAGGGATAGAAGTCCGGTTCACACTTCTAACTATTACGCCCCCTTGAGGCACTTATGTGACCTAGACGTGAGACCACAACGAGAATATCATTATGAACAGGGAAATAATGTGTCTTTTTTAGAGAGGGGGACAGAATATCATCACCCCCCCCCCCCCCCGGAGAACATGATGCACCAAGAGCAAAGAAAGTTCATTGTGAAATGTTTGGACTTTTGCCTCAAACATAGCCATTTTTGGTATGGGAAAGAATATTACCAACAGAAGAAGGGCGTTGCCATGGGGGCCAAATTTGCCCTGAGTAGTGATGAGCCGAACACCCCCGGGTTCGGTTCGCACCAGAACCCGCGAACGGACTGAACGTTCGTACGAACATTAGAACCCTATTAAATACAATGGATGCGAACGTTCGAATTCTAAAGTGCTAATTATAACGACTATTATGCATGTTATTGTCCTAAAAAGGGTTTGGGAACCCGGGTTCTGCACCAGGGGACATGTATCAATGCAAAAAGAAGTTTTTAAAAACGGTCGTTTTTCGGGAGCAGTCATTTTAATGATGCATAAAGTGAAAAAAAAAGTCAAATATTCCTTTAAATATCGTACCTGGGGGGTGTCTAAAGTATGCCTGTGAAGTGCCACGTGTTTCCCGTGTTTAGAACTGTCCCTGCACAAAATGACACTTCTAAAGGAAAAAAAAGCCATTTAAAACTGCTTGCGGCTTTAATGTAATGTCTGGTCCCGGTAATATGGATGAAAATCTTTAAGAAAAATGGCATAGCTACCCCATGACCCCCCGCCCCTACCCCAGCCCATTACCAGCCCCTTTGGGTCTTGTATGGATATTAAGGGGAACACCGCACACAAAATAAAAAAGGCCCTATATACTCTGAACAGCCGTATACAGGCGGTGCATACAAGACAGGGACTGTAGGTTTGTTCTTATGTAGAATGTGTTTGTAATTTTGAACAGGTACATTGTTGAAGTGTAGCTCCAGCCCAAAAATCTATTTTTAAACTTTTTGGAAAACATAGGTAAGGGTTATCACCCCTGTAACATTTGTTTTGCTGTCTGTGCCCCTGTTCAGAACATTTCACCTCACTTTCCGTCCCAATGACAACTGTTTTTGAAATGTGGTGTTTTTCTTGAAACAAGGATTGGTGATAAAGCATCAGTACAGAGGAGACACCTTTCTCCCATATTAATTCTTACAGGAGAGAATTTTCCTTCCTAGGGGTAGATTTCCTCTCACTTCCTGTTGTCTTCTTGCGTTTGCAAGTAGGAGTCGTTTGTAAGTTGGATGTTTGAAAGTAGGGACCTGCCGTATATACTCTGCAGAAATAGGCCCCTTAGTTGTTGGTGTTGGCACAACACTGTAAGCACTCACAGTTACTCTTGGTTGGTGCTGGAACGCCCTGCTGTCAACTATTATATCAGGAATTGTAATTACATATAATTGTTGAACAGTGGTAGTAAAAATTGGGCCTTTGATGGTGGTGCTGGTGCCACAACACTGTAAGCCCTGACAGTTACTCTTGGTGGGTGCAGGAATGGGCCCTGCTGTGAATTATTAGATCAAGAATTGTAATTGCATGCCCCTGTTGAACAGGGGCTGAAAAATTGGGCCTTTCGTGGTGGTGGTGGTGGTGTTGCCACAACACTGTAAGCCCTCAGAGTTACTCTTGGTGGGTGCAGCAATGGGCCCTGCTGTGAATTATTAGATCAAGAATTGTAATTACATGCCCCTGTTGAACAGGGGCTGAAAAATTGGGCCTTAGGCACTGGTGGCACAACACTGCAACCCCTCACAGATACTGTACTTGGAGCACAGCAATGAGCCCTGTTGCAAAGTATTGCTTCAAAAATTGTAATTACACGCCCCTGTTAAACAGGGGCTGAAAAATTGGGCCTTAGCCACTGGTGGCGGCACCCATAAACAAAAATGATCTTCCAAGCTATCATCATCAATCGTATCATTGAGGACTCGGAGGAGGAGGATAGCCAGTCAACATAACAGCACAGGCACTCAGCATCAGCCTTGAAGGGATGTGACATGTTAAAATCAATTAGTCTGTTCTATCAGCATCAGGTGTGTGGTAGCTGGTGGTGATCCAAGACTGGTTCATCTTGATGAAAGTCAGTCGATCAACCGAGTCGGTGGACAGGCGCACCCTGTGATCCGTGACAAATCCTCCAGCAGCACTGAATGTGCGTTCTGAAAGAACACTGGATGCAGGACAGGCCAGTAGCTCAATTGCATACTGTGCAAGCTCTGGCCAGTGATCCATCCTCAAGACCCAGTAAGCCAGAGGATTTTCGGTGGGGAAGGTGTCCAAGTCTGACCTTGCCCCTAGATATTCCTGCACCATGTTTATCAGACGCTGGCGATGGTTGCTGGAACCAATCATACTTTGGGGCTGCGGACTAAAGAATTGTCTGAACGCATCAGTCAGACGGCCACCTTCCCCACCGCTCCTTCTTTGACTGGCCGAAGCCTCAGCAACTCGTTGTCCAGGACCAGGAGTTTGTAACCTCCCAGTCTCTGGGAACGCGTTGCACAGACCTTTCTGCAAGGCCTCCCGGAGTTGTCTCATCCTCTGCTCCCTCTGCGACGGTAACATAAGGTCCGCAACCTTACCCTTGTACCGTGGATCAAGGAGAGTGGCCAGCCAGTAATGGTCCCTCTCCTTGATCCGAAGAATACGAGGATCCTTCCGCAGACTTTGCAGGATCAGGGAGGCCATGCAGCGTAGGTTAGCTGAGGCATTCGGTCCGGAGTCCTCTGGGTCACTAAGGACGACATGATCCGCAGCCACCTCCTCCCAGCCACGTACAAGTCCACTGGTTTCTTGGGACTGTAAATCATCCCTAAAAGACTGCTGCTGATGATGCTGAGTGCCAGCCTCCACCTCCATGCTGACACAATCCTCCTCCTCCTCCTCCTCCTCCTCCTCTTCCTGTGCGATGGGTGGGACAGAAGGAACACTGTCTGGGTAAAGGGGGCCTTGAGAGGCAAGGAAGTCCTCCTCTTCCTGCCTCTGTTCTGCCTCAAGTGCCCTGTCCATTATTCCACGCAGCGTGTGCTCCAACAGGTGGACAAGAGGTACAGTGTCACTGATGCATGCACTGTCACTGCTCACCATCCTCGTGGCCTCCTCAAATGGTGCCAGGACAGTGCATGCATCCCTGATCATGCCCCACTGGCGTGGAGAAAAAAAACCAAGCTCCCCTGACCCTGTCCTGGTGCCGTAGTCGCACAGGTACTCATTGATGGCCCTCTGCTGCGTGTGCAGCCGCTGCAGCATGGCCAACGTTGAGGTCCACCTGGTGGGCATGTCACATATAAGGCGGTTCTTGGGCAGGTTCAACTCCTTTTGCAGCTCAGCCAGGCGAGCACTGGCATTATAAGATCTGCGGAAATGCACACAGACTTTCCTGGCCTGCCTCAGGACAACCTGTAAGCCCGGGTACCTGCCCAAGAACCGCTGCACCACCAGGTTAAGGACGTGAGCCACACAGGGCACATGGGTCAGTTGTCCCTGTCGGAGGGCGGAGAGGAGGTTGGTGCCATTGTCGCAAACCACCATTCCTGGCTTAAGCTGGCGTGGCGTCAACCACCTCTCGGCCTGGCCCTGCAGAGCAGACAGGACCTCTGCCCCAGTGTGGCTTCTGTCCCCCAAACACACCAGCGCAAGCACGGCATGGCATCTTTTTGCCTGCGTACTTGCGTAGCCCCTTGAACGGCTACGGAGCACCGCTGGTTCAGAGGACAAAGCACAGGAAGAGGCCATGGAGGAAGAAGAGGAGGGGGGTGGAGGAGAGAGGTGTGTCACAACCACTAGTAGCATTTTGTAGGCGTGGCGGTGGAACAACCTCCAACACTACTGCACCTTGTCCTGCATCCTTCCCAGCTGCCAAAAGAGTGACCCAATGGGCCGTGAAAGAAAGGTAACGTCCCTGTCCATGCCTGCTGGACCATGAGTCAGTGGTAATATGCACCTTACCGCTGACCGCCCTGTCCAGCGAGGCCAAGACATTGCCTTCCACATGCCGGTAGAGAGCCGGAATAGCCTTCCGTGAGAACAAGTGGCGTTTGGGAACCTGCCACTGAGGAACCGCACATTGCACAAACTCACGGAAGGGGGCCGAGTCTACCAACTGAAAAGGCAGCAGTTGAAGCGCTAGCAAATTAGCCAAGCTAGCATTCAACCGCTGGGCATGTGGATGGCTGGGAGTGAACTTCTTTCGATGGTCCAGCAGCTGGGGCAGGGAAATTTGCCTGCTAGAATCGGACGTCGGTGTACTGCTAGCAGAGTGGCCGCAAGTACTTGGCTGTGACACACCTAATTCTACACCTTCATTCCTCTCAGTGCATGTTTCAGAGAGGACTGAAGTTATAGTGGGGTTGGAGATCCCAGCTGATGCGGTGCAAGGAGAGGTCCGCTTTGTTCTTTGGTGTGGGTCTTTGAGGTAGGCTTGCCAACGAGCTGCATGGCAGGTCAACATATGTCTGGTCAGGCATGTGGTACCCAAGCGGCTGATGTTTTGGCCACGCGATATACGCTTGAGACATATGTTGCAAACAGCAGCTGTGCGATCTGATGCACTAGCCTCAAAAAAGGCCCACACCAAAGAACTTTTTGAATGACGGGCAGAGGCAGCGCCCTGCACAGGCGGAGCTCTGCGGTGTGATTCTGTCGGTGTACTGCCCTTACGCTGGCCACCAAAGGGCATCCTGCCTCGTTGGAGATGTGCCTCCTCCTCATCCTCCTCCTCCTCCTCTCTCCTATTAGGCACCCACGTGGAGTCAGTGACCTCATCATCCCCTCCCTCCTCATCACTGGAGCCAATCTGGCAGTATGCTGCAGCTGCTGGAACATGACTGCCAGATTGGTGTCCTTCTTGAGCATCCCCTCTGTCTGCTCTCACGCTACTGCCTTCCTGTAGCTGGGTTTCATCATCAGACCCTTCGAAACGCTGGGCATCCTCCTGGAGCAAGTACCCACCACTGTGCTCAAACAGTTCGGGGGACTCCTCAGGAGGAGGACATGGTGGGTCTAGGGAAGGAGTGACTGATGATGAGTCTGACATTGATACCAGGGAAGAGGATGCTTTGGCAGCTGCTTTGCCATTACCCTGAGCCTGGGTGAGAGAGGATGAGGAGGAGGAGGAGGGCTTGGTCATCCACTCTACCAAGTCTTCGGCATGATGTGGCTCAACATGTCCAGCTGCCGAAAAGGAGGACAAGCGTGTCCCATGGCCATGTGCTGATGACAATGCACCGCGTCCACGACCAGCACTGTTGCCCCCAGACACAGAGCCTGCTTGCCCTCTTTTATTGCCTCCTGACTGTCTGCCTCTCCTTGTTTGCCTTCCAGACATTCTAATGGATGGCCTGCAGGGAGATGGGAAAAAAGCAATAAGGGCTACCTTCAGGTGTCCTTCTCTGTCCCTTTACTTAAGGATTTCTAAATATGGTTGAGGATGATTGCTTTCGCACAGAATAGCACAATGACAATTTCCCTGACTGTCCAAAAAACAAGGATTTCAAAGATGGTTGATGAGGAATGCTTTAGCACAGTATAGCACAAGGAGAATTTCCCTCACTGTCCTTCCCTGTCCCTAGAAACAAGGATTAGCACAGTAAAACACACTGACACTCTCCCTACCTATAGTTTTCTGTCCCTAGAAAAAATGTTTTTTTAAAGATGGTTGATGATCAATGCTTTAGCACAGTATAGCACAAGGAGAATTTCCCTCACTGTCCTTCCCTGTCCCTAGAAACAAGGATTAGCACAGTAAAACACACTGACACTCTCCCTACCTATAGTTTTCTGTCCCTAGAAAAAATGTTTTTTTAAAGATGGTCGATGATCAATGCTTTAGCACAGTATAGCACAAGGAGAATTTCCCTCACTGTCCTTCCCTGTCCCTAGAAACAAGGATTAGCACAGTAAAACACACTGACACTCTCCCTACCTATAGTTTTCTGTCCCTAGAAAAAATGTTTTTTTAAAGATGGTTGATGATCAATGCTTTAGCACAGTATAGCACAAGGAGAATTTCCCTCACTGTCCTTCCCTGTCCCTAGAAACAAGGATTAGCACAGTAAAACACACTGACACTCTCCCTACCTATCCTTCTCTTTCCCTAAACTAAAGGAATCCAGGTTAAGCAAGAAAAAAAAATGTCACTGTCCCTGCCTATGCTTCTCTTTCCCTGCTCCGGAACACACTACACTAGGCCGCCGTGCTGGCGGCCTTTTATAGTGTGGGGCGTGTACTAAACACCCTCAGCAATAATTGGCCACAGGCATCCTGCCTGTGGCCAATCATTGCTCTCCTCGCTGCCAGCGCTGTGATTGGCCAAGCATGCGGGGTCACAGTGCATGCTTGGCCAATCACAGCGCCTGGATGACACTGCGATGGCGTAGTGCATTGTGGGCCGCGAATTAGGCGCGAACGGCCCAAATCGTTCGTTGTTCGGCGAACGATCGAACAGCCGATGTTCGAGTCGAACGTATGTTCGACTCGAACACCGAGCTCATCCCTAGCCCTGAGTGTTGCCGGACTCTTCATGGCAAAATAGGAAGACAAAACTGTATTTAGTGAACCACCTGAAGGCCTAGTCTTATATAGACGCTACATTGATGATATTTTCCTGATCTGGAGAGGCGAACGTAATCAATTGGTAACCTATATTTGAGAAATTGAACAACAATCACAAAAATATAGTGTTAACCTGGCAGATTGAGGAATCCAATATAACCTTTCTGGACCTTGTAATATCAAGAGAGAATGAAGGCTTCGTCACCAAAACCTTCTTTAAGAGTGTGGACCGAAATAGCTACCTTCCAACTAATCGCTGCCACCATCAGAATTGGCTCTTCAATATCCCAAAAGGACAGATGCTATCCCTGCGACGGAATTGCACGAATATTGAAGATTTTCATACACAGGCCAACCTGATAGGTGAAAGATTCGTCCAGAGGGGCTATGAAGAGGGATTCATTAAAAGCAAAATAGAAGAAGTATCACACATCTCAAGAGGTGACTTGCTGCAAAAGAAGACCAACATTACCAAACCAGATCAGGTTCTGATCATTTTAGAGTATAATATACAATATAAAAAGATCGAGAGCATCTTCCAACGTCATTGGCACATCCTTAAGGCAGATAAGAGCTTAAAAGACATACTACCTGTTAGACCCAAATTCATTTATAGACGTGTAGCGGGTATGTACTTTTAAAACTGGTGAGGACACCAGTGATGCATAGTTCCCTGTGGCCCGGCAGGTGGCGCTGTCACTTTGGGCCGGGGTTGAACCATCGCTGCAGTGCCGTACCCTTTGTGACCTCTCGCAGCGGTTGTACGGCGGGGCGGGGAACCCGCCGTGCTTGCTGGGAGAGGGTATAAAGGGGGCGGACATCTTCGCCACGAGGTTCGAGTCCCGGGCACCTTCAGCCTGAGGGCTGTTGTTGCGGTCGGTGTCCAGGCGGCCTAGGCCTGGACACTTGGAGTTCGTGTTCCATCCCAGACACCTTCAGTCTGGGGTGAGGTACTCAGCCGGAGGCCTCGGGCCCAGTACCTTCCACTGGGTCCCGCGAGGGAGGGATCGTCCTAGGGGGCCCCGGGAGTGGGGCACCCGAATCCAGAGGCGTAAGGGACCGGAGGAGGGACTCACCCGAAGACCTGGTGCAGCAGATTGCCAGTGCCGGGTGAACCTCTGGAGACCGCCCAGAGGGATATCTTTCCCGAACAGGGGCCAAGTTCAGAGAGGAAGTTCAGTCCACGTTCAATGACCGCAGCGGTCCAACTATTCCAATCAGGTCAGTGGCAGAGACCTGCTATTAGGCCTGTGGCAGGGGCCTCAACAGTTCATCCGGTCGGTGGCAGCGACCAAAACTCACGGTCAGTGCCAGAGACCGTGCGCCAGGCCTATTCGCTAGCAAAGGAATAGGAGAGTTTAGTTGTGCCTGGGCCTACTCATTCCCACACCCCCATGTTCGTCTGTTATTGGAAGTTCAACTGATTGTGTTCACCCTATTGTACGAGAAATAAAGGAGTGTTGGACTTTCGATTGGTGTGGGGCTCTAATATTGGCAGACACGTCTCCATGGAACAACTGAGGCTTCGTATGCAGTGGACAGACCCGGAGGTAAATCAACTAACTGCTCAACCCTCTTATACACACGAGGGGAGAGCTTGGCGTAGTGTTCCTGCACTCTCCTCTCCCATGTACCCCTAGACACAAGCCATTCACAATACGCAAGAGGGAGAGTGAGGCTCCGCTACACGTGGAGCTGGAGTTGTTGGAATTTGAAAGTGTCTGCCCGAAAGAGTTCCGAGTAGGTCGGCCATACTGGCCACTGCACCATCAGGCACACCCTCCCTGCTCAATTCGTGGGCGTGACCCAGGGAAGGAGAAAGCCCGCGAACTGGAGTGCAAGAAGGGAGGAGACCAATCATGTGAAGGATTACACGTGGGGACTTTGGCGCCAACAAGGCAGTGCGCAATGGATCAGCAGAGAGTCGCCATGTTCACTAATGCATCGTGGATTCCTATTCATCCCACTACCACAAGTCTGACTACCGCTGCTCCAATAACGGATACGGGGATTCGGCTAAAGCCAAAGGGGACGGTTCGCCCTGTACTCATGCATGGACGTTGAGGCCCTGGGTTTGATTTGTCCCAGCTGTTCAGGACTGGTGTGTCAGCTAAAGCCATTCGGGCGCTGCGATGCCTGCGGAGAGTTCCTATTTGAGGTGGAACCAACCATTGAAAAACCCAGAACCATCCACCTCAACCGCGCTACAGGCCACACCACTCAAGGAGGAATCGCTGCTTTTACAGCCATCCCTGTGCGCACTGCAGCGACCGCAGGGGAGGTCGCAATCACTGAGGTACGGGAGAAACCCGAGGATGCGGACTCGGTCGCCACGGTTTCCCAGCTCCACCGCCAAAGAGGAAGACCGGCTTGGTTGCCCCGTCCAGCACTTGCGGTGGATCACCCTGCTCGCCTACGCCCGCCCCGGATGGATCCGGTCGGAAGAGTCCCGGACATCCCTTCTCTACCTTGGGCAGAGGTAAGCCGTGCAAAGGGACTTGGTGTTTGGGCGGAGGTGTCGGGGAGTCACGGCCCTGTGTGCCCGTGGGAGGTAGCAATTCTGCCTCCACTACAGGCTACTTGCCCGCGGAGGAGTGTGACACCTCCGACCTAGAATCGCTCTCCGATCCGGGAGACAATGTCATCATAGATTAACTTTTCGCTAAGAAGGGCTGGGACAAGATGCCTCTCTCCTCGTCCCACAGAGTCAGGGATCCACCCATGTCTACAGGGGATAGTACACCCCGGGTGGAGGCACCAGAGCCTGAGGAGGGATCCCGTCCCCAGTCTGCCCTTCTACCTCCGGTGCCTCCTGCATCTGGCACTGGGGAAAAGAGACTGTTGTTGCGGCCGCCTATGCCTAGAGTGGAGGTGGTCAAGGCACCTCGTCATCCAGACGCCATCGTCCAACCGGGTGAGGGGGACCGGGCCACTATGCCTCCGCTGGTGAGATTTCAGCATCTCTTCGGCCAAAAGGTTGCTACCGAGTACGGGTGGGAGTACCCGTATTTACCTAAGGAGCTTCTGTATGAAGTGGAAGTCTGCCGGGAACGCTGGTACAATGAATTTGTGTGGACGCACCTTCAGGTCCCACATGCCCGCAGGTACCTCGCGTGTTCCCCTAAAGCCTCTCAGCGGTTCAAGGACTGTAAAGCAAAGTGGATGTTGGGTTGGCACATCCATGCTGACAGTGTTGATTCGACGGAAAGAAGGGGAGGATGTTGAATATCACATAGAGACTGTGGATAAGCATTTCAAGCCCCTTGTCTTGCCGCATCCCAGATTCTACTTGTAAGAGAAAAGATTCCTTGCCTAGTGCTTTGTTGCTGCTGAACTTTCTGGGGTTGTTTCCCGGGAAAACCCAGTGACTGTACCCGTGCTATGGGTATTTGTGCTCTCTGGAGGAATTGAAGGACTGTTGCCGTTGTTTGTTCTTCATTCTTCCAGCCTACAAAGTGATTATGGACTTTGGGGTAGTTAGAAAAAAAAAAAAAAAACGAAGAAGATCTTCAACCAGTGCAGCTACCGTGACACTGTCACCAGGTGGCAGTGTTGCACATCGATATTCACTGTTCACTCACACACTTAGAGAAGGAAAGGGTTTCTCTGCAAAGAGGTTCTTTCATTCTTACACAAACAAACTGTATGTGTCAGGGATATGTGTGTTTAACGTTTCTTTTCCCCTCTGCAGGAGAACATCTTATCAAGACCACTGAGAATGGGGTGGGTCTTAGTCAGGATGGGTGTAAGCTTTCAAAAACTTTTGTATTTTTGAAATTCGTTAGTCGGTTTCTGGATCAGGCTATGATGGCCCTTTCGGGCATGGTTTGCTCCGGACACTGGGGACCAGTGTCAAATAACGGGGGAGAGTGTAGCGGGTATGTACTTTTAAAACTGGTGAGGACACCAGTGATGCATAGTACCCTGCGGCCCAGCAGGTGGCGCTGTCACTTTGGGCCGGGGTTGAACCATCGCTGCAGTGCCGTACCCTTTGTGACCTCTCGCAGCAGTTGTACGGCGGGGCGAGGAACCCACCGTGCTTGCTGGGAGAGGGTATAAAGGGGGCGGACATCTTCGCCACGAGGTTCGAGTCCTGGGCACCTTCAGCGTGAGGGCTGTTGTTGCGGTCGGTGTCCAGGCGGCCTAGGCCTGGACACTTGGAGTTCGTGTACCATCCCAGACACCTTCAGTCTGGGGTGAGGTACTCAGCCAGAGGCCTGGGGCCCAGTACCTTCCGCTGGGTCCCGCGAGGGAGGGATCGTCCTAGGGGGCCCCGGGAGTGGGGCACCCGAATCCAGAGGCGTAAGGGACCGGAGGAGGGACTCACCCGAAGACCTGGTGCAGCAGATTGCCAGTGCCGGGTGAACCTCTGGAGACCGCCCGGAGGGATATCTTTCCCGAACAGGGGCCAAGTTCAGAGAGGAAGTTTAGTCCACGTTCAATGACCGGTGGCAGCGGTCCAACTATTACAATCAGGTCAGTGGCAGAGACCTGCTATTAGGCCTGTGGCAGGGGCCTCAACAGTTCATCCGGTCGGTGGCAGCGACCAAAACTCACGGTCAGTGGCAGAGACCATGCGCCAGGCCTATTCGCTAGAAAAGGAGAGTTTAGTTGTGCCTGGGCCTACTCGTTCCCACACCCCCATGTTCGTCTGTTATTGGAAGTTCAACTGATTGTGTTCACCCTATTGTACGAGAAATAAAGGAGTGTTGGACTTTCGATTGGTGTGGGGCTCTAATATTGGCAGACACGTCTCCATGGAACAACTGAGGCTTCGTATGCAGTGGACAGACCCGGAGGTAAATCAACTAACTGCTCAACCCTCTTATACACACGAGGGGAGAGCTTGGCGTAGTGTTCCTGCACTCTCCTCTCCCATGTACCCCTAGACACAAGCCATTCACAATACGCGAGAGGGAGGCTCCGCTACAGACGTGCACCCACACTACGTGACCAACTAGTCAAAAGTGTATTAAACTCACTGAAAAAGCTATTTACTTTCTTTACTGGGAAAAGGTTTTATCCATGTAAAAGGTGCTACGCGTGCAAATGCACTAAACGTCCAAATGAAAAGAGATCTGTGTTCCAATCAAAAAGTAATGGGAAAGAACATGAAATTAAAGAATTAAAGAATTTATTGGCTGTAACACGGAAGGGGCGGTTTACGTTTTGGAATGCAGTTGTGGGCTGCAATATGTAGGCCGCACCAAACGACTGCTTAGAATCCGTGTGAAAGAACATGTGCAAAACATCCAGAGTGGCTTCGCCAAACACAGCGTCTCAAGGCATTTTTGCAGAGGTACACAATAGAGACCCCTCCCACCTTAAATTTTGGGGCATAGTACCATATAGTAGACCGTGGAGGGGAGGCCACAAAGTTCGGACGCTTATTCAGATTGAGTCCCATTGGATTTTTTTTTTAGATACTTTTGCACCCAAAGGCCTGAACACCGAGTTTGAACTTAATTGCTTTTTAAGCGATTATTAAACACTCAGCTTACACCTTCATTTATCATTCCTTTATCTTTGCTATATTATTCGGCCTTCCTGCTTTTTTGATACTGATATCATCCCACAACATTTATTTACTCCACATTATGTTAGGAGATATCCATTTTTATATGAATACTGTCGACATGTGTATAACTTATCGTTGCTATGTATGTCTATCATGGCAATATGTTATCCCCCTTTCTCACATTACCAGCGTGGGTGTATCTGTGCCTTTTTTCTATCAGTTGCTACTACTGACAATTTCTTTGTCATTTCTATTTGCCACTGTAGCCTTTTTATTTTATTATATTTTTATTTTTATATATTTTTATTTAGTGTCTGGCGTATTTCATTAAGTTTTTTTGTCACTATTTTAACATATCCATTCCCCTTTTGGTTCCAAGTTCATTTGGTCCATGTATTTTGCCAATAGTAGACCAACCACCACTTCCATGAGGGGTACATTGATTGCGAGTATGCATCGCGCCATACATGCTCCAATGTGAGTGATATTGTCATCTCCCCCCCCCCCCCATTCCATATTGTATAGTCACAGCAAACATGGCTGCGACTCTCATTGGTGTTTATCACAATGATTTCAATGAGAGTCTTCAACAAAATGGCCTCCGCACACCCATAGAATAAGACTATTTAAACCATCGTTGTGTATCTAGTGCCATCCTCTGATGAAGTCACGTGATGTGACGACACGCATCAGGATTAGAGCACAGATACACCCATAGCTGGACGTGAGGAGACGAGCTCGGCGCTCGTAGGATACCGGAGCCCCCCCCCCCCCACTTTTTCATGTGAGTTTATTTTCATTTGTTTTAATAAAGACGCCTAGTGGTTTTATAGTTTTACACTATGCGCTTTCCTCATTTTTTAACACCATCGGTACTCTGCACTCTGTGATCACTGTCATTGGAGGGACCTGATCGGTTTAGCCTGCAGCGCAGATATACGAGCGCGGCGCTCGTAGATCGACGCCCACGCTCACCTTTACTAAAAGTGAGTGTGAGAACATCTACTGCAGTCACTCCGTTCCTGTGATTCACAGAGTTACACTATCATTTCTTGTTTGTGTTTCTTTCCCATGCATTCTCATCTGGGAGGCACCTTGTAGTCACCTTAAATTGGGGAATTTCCATCACTGAAGTTTGCAGTCTGAGAGACGAGTTCAGTGCTCGTGGATTGATGCCCACGCTCGCTTACTAAAAGTGAGTGTGAGAACATCCATTTTGAATCACTTAATCTGGTACCACAGAGTTATGCTATATATATTTTTTATTTTTCTTCTCTGTCTGCATACGTTTATATAGTTACATATAGTTACAAAGTTAGTCAGGTTGAAAAAAGACACAAGTCCATCCAGTTCAACCATAAAAAAAAATATATATATATATCGTACAATCCCATATACCCAATTCTATACCCACAGTTGATCCAGAGGAAGGCAAAAAAAACAGCAGAGCATGATCCAATTTGCTACAGCAGGGGAAAAAATTCCTTCCTGATCCCCCGAGAGCCAATCGGATATTCCCCGGATCAACTTTACCTATAAATGTCAGTACCCAGTTATATTATGTACATTTAAGAAAGAATCCAGGCCCTTCTTAAAGCAATCTACTGAGCTGGCCAGAATCACCTCTGCAGGGAGTCTATTCCACATTTTCACAGCTCTTACTGTGAAGAAACCTTTCCGTATTTGGAGGTGAAATCTCTTTTCCTCTAGACGCAAAGAGTGCCCCCTTGTCCTTTGTGTTGACTGTAAAGTGAATAATTCAACACCAAGTTCCCTATATGGACCCCTTATATATTTGTACATGTTGATCATATCCCCCCTTAATCTCCTCTTCTCAAGAGTGAATAAATTCAGTTCCTCTAATCTTATCTCATAGCTGAGCTCCTCCATGCCTCTTATCAGTTTGGTTGCCCTTCTCTGCACTTTCTCCAGTTCCCCAATATCCTTTTTGGAGAACTGGGGCCCAAAACTGAACTGCATATTCCAGATGAGGTCTTACTAATGATTTGAACAGGGGCAAAATGATATCTCTCTCTCTGGAGACCATACCTCTCTTAATACAAGAAAGGACTTTGCTCGCTTTGGAAACCGCAGCTTGGCATTGCATGCCATTATTGAGCTTATGATCTACCAAAACCCCCAGATCCTTCTCCACTACGGATCCCCCCAGTTTTACTCCCCCTAGTATGTATGATGCTTTCATATTCTTAGCCCCCAAGTGCATAACTTTACATTTATCAACATTAAACCTCATCTGCTACATAGTCGCCCAATTAGACCGAGCATTGAGGTTGGCTTGTAAATTGGCGACATCCTGTAAGGACATTATTCCACTGCATAGCTTGGTGTCATCTGCAAAGACAGAAATTTTACTTTTGATCTCAGACCCAATATCATTTATAAACATATTAAAAAATAAGGGTCCCAGCACTGAACCTTCTGGTACACCACTGATAACCTTGGACTAGAGTTGAGCGGACACCTGGATGTTCGGGTTCGACGGGTTCGGCCGAACTTCGGAAAAAAGTTCGGGTTCGGGACCGAACTTTAACCCGAACCCCATTGAAGTCAATGGGGACCCGGACTTCTAAGGACTAAAAAGGCTCTAAAATGGTAATGGAAAGGGCTAGAGGGCTGCAAATGGCAGCAACATGTTGTTAAGAGCATGGCAAGTGCTTTGCAAACAAATGTGGATAGGGAAATAACTTAAAAAAATAAAAATAAATAATAATAATCTTGACCTAAGAGGACGAGGTCCATATGGAGTAGGAGGTTGAAGTGGCGGTGGATGTGGCTGTGTAGGTGGAAGCGGCGGTGGAGGAGGACGAGGTAGCCAACACTGATTCAAAAATACAACAATGGCTGTGTAATGCTGGTGATGTGTCGAATTCTGTCCCCCAACAAATAGTGTCCACCCTGTACTGCGCTTGCTCAGTATGTAGGACAAGGGGATTTCGAAAATCTCCCAAGACGAACGGCGCCTGCGTGGTGAGTTCAGGTGAAGGCCACACCATCCGTGGTTCAAGACGAGCCAAGTGAGGCCGTGCCCGAAGCGTGGCGATCGAACCAAGCCCGTGAGGGGCCCTGTTATTATGTGCTACCGTATGTCCACTTGGATGGTGGGGCTTGAACCTGCACTCACAGCGCAGGCACCGTTCATCTTCGGAGATTTTCTGAATCTCCTTGTCCTCTGTACTGCGCAAGCGCTGCGCCTTCGCAGTATGGGCCGGACACAATCCGATGGCCGGACAGTTTTTGTCACAACACCGGTATACATGTCTATTCTGCAGAAGGTACGGACAAGTCCTGTGGGATCCATGCCTGGTTCATTTTAATGAACGTGAGCTTGTCCACATTGGCTGCCCGACGAAAAGATTGGTACTGGCCTTCACCTCACCCACAGCCATGGGGAGGACATGGGCCGTAGCGCACCTCACTCTGTCGCGTGACATACCCCTAGCTAAAGAGGACGGGGTGAGGCCGCTACACGTGGGGGCTCGTGAGTCCGGGATTAAATGTGTGTTGACCCTGAGGTTTGGAACGGCTGTGTTTGAACTTTGCTGCCCGGAGGAGGTCCGAGCAGGTCGGCCATGTGATTGGCCAAAGTGCGTCCCTGTGCTCGAAGTCGTGGAAATTTCTCTGAAAAACCGGGAGAGGCCCATGCAGAAAGAGCGGGAAGAGGGAAGAGTCCAGCCGTGTGACGAACTACATGTGGGGACTTTTGCTGCACTGCGCCATGAGGCACCCCGTGACTGTACAATTCGTGGGCGGAGGCTGGCGGAAGCCCGCGAAAGTGTGCAAGTCGTGGGAGGAGTCTGGCCACGTGGGGAGATACATGTGGAGACTCCGGCGCGTGGTCAGCGCGTTATGGAGCAGCAAGTGGTCGGAGTGAACTCAGGCTCCCAGTGGATGTCGGTACCTTATCCGTTCAAGATGACTGCATTTGCTGCTCCCCTGACAGACACGGGAATAAGACTTAGGCCCCGAGGACAGTTGGCTCTGTATTCATGCAGAGACACGGAGGCCCTCGGTGTGATCTGTCCCAGATGCTCGGAACTGGTGGTCCAACTAAAGCCATTTGGGCGATGCGAAGCATGCAAGGAGTTCCTTTTTGAGGTTGAACCACACACGGAAAGGCCCCGGGCCCTACGCCTCAACTGCATCACAGGAACCACCACTCCGGAGGGAGAGATCAAAGCCTCTGCGGAGGTTCTCGTACGCGCTGACCAGGGCGAAGTGACTGCCCAACCAGAGACTGAGAGAGAAAAATCCGAGGACACTGCTTCGGTCACCACAGACTCCCTGCTGCCACCCCCGAAGAGGAAGATAGGCCTGGTGCAGGCCTCCTGTGGTCGTGGTCGAGCTTCGCCCCGCTGCTTGCCGGACCTGGATGGATCCGGTCGGAAGAATCCTGGACATCCCAGTGCTGAAAAAGGTCCAGGTGAGCCAGGGGCTGGGACTGTGTGTGTGGTTGGAGGTGTCGGGAGTTCACATCTGGTGGAGCCCGCAGGGGAGGGTAGTTCTCCGTCCACTAGGGACTACCTTCCCGCCGAGATGTATGACACCTCCGATCTAGAGTCGCTGTCGGACTGTGGGGATGACGGAGAAATAGACGAGCTGTTTCACCGGAAGGGCTGGGACAGATGCCCGCTACCCGTGCAGAGTAAGCCACAGGACTCCCCCATGTCCATAGATGACAGTACGCTCCGGGTGCAAGCCCCGGAGTTATTGAGGAAGCTTAGTCTTCCAAATATCCTTCCACATTCAACCACATCACCCGCTCTGATAGTGGGGATGCAGCGTGCTTCATTGCGGGCACCAAGAGCAAAGCCGCCTGAGATGGTGAAGGTACCTCGGCACCCGGAGGCCATCGTACAGCCAGGAGAAGGTGAGCGAGATGTGATGCCGCCTCTAGCTCGATTGCAGAGACTTTTCTCCCAGAGAGTCGCCCGTGAATATGGGTGGGAGTACCCCTACTTGCCTCGGGACTTATTGTATGAAGTCGAGGTCTTGCGACCACGGTGGTATGACGAGTTTGTGTGGGAAAAACTCAAAGTGCCCCATGCCCGGCGATACCTGTCATGTTCGCCGCCGGTGTCTAAAAAGTTTAAAGACTGTAAAGCTGATTGGAGACTGGGACGCCATATCCATGCTGATAAGGTGCTCATCTGCAGGAAAGAAGGAGAAGACGTCGAATATTCGGTGGAAGTATTTGACAAACACCTGAAGCCCTTGTTTTTGCCGGATCCAAGATTTTACTTGTAGGAGAAGTGAACTCCTATTTTGTTGCTGTTGAAACTTTCTGGAAGAGACATTCCCAGACGCCTAGAACTGTGCCCTACTTTTGTTTTGATTTGGGTTTTTCTTTCACTCACTGGAGACTTGGGAGCTGTTGTTTTTTTTTTTTGTTCTCCCTTTTCTTCATGTGCCAAAAGGCAGAGACATTTGGGGATAGAGTTAGAGTAGGAAAGCAGGAAGAATGAAGACTTCGGCAAGTGTTGTGACCGCGGCGCTGTCACCAGGTGGCAGTGTTGTGCAACAATTGTTTGAAAATGTTACACATACGTCACTTTACTTGGAGTGAATGGGTTTCTCGGCTGACAGACCCATTCATGCCAAATGACACAGATTGTTAGGATGTTGTTTCTTTTGTTTCCCTTCTGCAGGAGATTCATCGATCAAGACTGCTGAGAGTGGGGTGGTTTTTGATTAGGAATGGGAGGGATTGTAAATGTGTACAAATCAGAAGTTTTATATGAGAGTTTATCGTTTTATATTTCCCTTTTCCGTTGAACAGGTCTTGGCATGTACAGTATTCAACGTTTGGGGACAGCCTCTGGGGTTCACTCCATGTCACCACGTTAATGGGAGACATGGGTGTGCACCTGACGCTGGGGACCAGCGTCAAATCACAGGGGGGAGTGTGTAGCGGGGTCCTCAATTTAGTGGGATACACCTGGGGGTAGTGTGACCCAAGTGTGTAATTGTGTTAGGGTTCAGACCCCTTTTTGTTATTCGTGGAGGATTGGGTGGTGCGATATTCTCCTTGACCAGTGGGTGTCAGTGTACCTACTGGCTCAGGGTAGAATCACTACCACAGTGCTACCTTTTTTTGTCCCTTTGCGGAGATGGTACGGCTGGGGCGGGGAACCCGCCGTGGTGTCGATGTGAGGAGATAAAAGGGGGAGACGCCCTCGCCACGAGGTCTTTTCTTCGGGGGATCATCACTTCACGCACCCAGGCACCTTAGGCCTGGGTGCGGGCGGTGCAAGGTTCCGGCCTAGGCGCCCTAGGCCTGGCCGGAATGAAGATGGAGTCCATCCCAGGCACCTTCAGCCTGGGGTGAGGTACTATTGAGGAGGCCTGGGACCCGGTGACTCCGACTGGGTCCCGCGAGGGTGAAGTTGCTCCAGGGCGCCCCTTGCGAGGGGACCCGCATCTGAGGTGAGGAGGCTGGGGAGGTCACCCGTCCGAAGACCCGGTGCAGTGTCAACCCGGTGACGGATGGGCCTTCGGTAACTCCCTTGGAGGACATCTTCCCCTGATAGGGGCTACAGCGCAGCGGAGGAGCTCTAATCAAGACTTCCGCAACCCCTGGTCATAGCACAGGGAGTGTAGGGACTAGGAACCTGTACAGTGCCTTGACCTGCTTCCCCATCGTATCATGCCGTTGCATTTGACTGTATGTGAAGATACGCAATAAACCTGAGTTTTGACTTTGATGGGTGTATGGACTCTGTTAATGGGAGCAAAGGGAGATTCTGGCACGGAAGGACTGACCCTCATAACCAGCACACATTTGGCCCGAGGAAAAGATTGGTACTGGCCTTCACCTCACCCACAGCCATGGGGAGGACATGGGCCGTAGCGCACCTCACTCTGTCGCGTGACATACCCCTAGCTAAAGAGGACGGGGTGAGGCCGCTACATTAGTATAGCACAGTAGGAGAAAACTATATAGAAATTGTTTATTTCACACACCTCAAAATATGTATAACACACTGCAACCTTTTTTTGGTGCCACTAAACTGCGTTTTTTGGAAGAGCAGAACACACCCACAGTACGTAACCGCTGAATCGCACAGCTACAGAACTGCAGAAAATGCTATTCAAAAAAAATGTGTTTTTTTTTAGTATAGCAACGTAGGAGAAAACTATATAGAAATTGTTTATTTCAAACACCTCAAAATATGTATAACACACTGCAACCTTTTTTTGGTGCCACTAAACAGCGTTTTTTGGAAGAGCAGAACACACCCACAGTACGTAACCGCTGAATCGCACAGCTACAGAACTGCAGAAAATGCTATTCAAAAATTTTTTTGTTTTTTTAGTATAGCAATGTAGGAGAAAACTATATAGAAATTGTTTATTTCAAACACCTCAAAATATGTATAACACACTGCAACCTTTTTTTGGTGCCGATAAACGGTGTTTTTTGGAAGAGCAGAACACACCCACAGTACGTAACCGCTGAATCGCACAGCTACAGAACTGCAGAAAATGCTATTCAAAAATTTTTTTGTTTTTTTAGTATAGCACAGTAGGAGAAAACTATATAGAAATTGTTTATTTCACACACCTCAAAATATGTATAACACACTGCAAACTTTTTTTTTGTGCCCCTAAACGGCGTTTTTTGCAAGCGTACATTAAAGTGCAAATTTTTTTTTTTTTTTTTTTTTGCCCTAAACGGGTCTTTTTTTGCACAAGCAAAATAAAATGCTTTTTTTTTTTGCCCTATGGGTCTTTTGGAAAAGAACAAAGTGCCTTTTTTCCCCCCCTAAAAGTTAGATTTTCTCTGACACTGGGCTCATGGCAGTGTAAAAAGACTGCACTGCAACACAAATAGGTAGACCTATGCAGATCGCTGATTTTAATCTCTGAATCTGGACTCCTATATAATATTCTCTCTCCCTGAAAGCACCAACACAGGAACCTGGCCCTACACTACACTATCTCTCTATCTTTTCCCTCAGATTGTAGAATCAGGACTACCTCTTCTATCTTTCTATCTCTCCCTAAAAGCAGCAGCAGCAGACTAGATCCTCTCCCTATCTATTCTGAAGCAGAGTGTCATGTGTGCTGTGTGCCTCTAGCTTATATAGAAGCTGGGTCACATGTTGCACTGACCAATCACAGCCATGCCATTAGTAGGCATGGCTATGATGGCTTCTAAGGGCACACCAGCTAATCAAAAGGTGATTGGCTGGCCCCTGAAGCATTTCTAAATGCGTTATTAGATTGCCGAACCCGAACCCGGACTTTTGGGCAAAGTCCGGGTTCGGGTTCGGGAAAAAGCTAAAGTTCGGTACGGACCCGAACTTTACAGCTCGGGTTCGCTCAACACTACCTTGGACCATTCAGAGTAAGAATCATTAACCACTACTCTCTGAATTCTGTCTTTTAGCCAGTTTTCTATCCATTTACAAACTGATATTTCCAATCCTGTAGACTTTACCTTACACATGAGCCGTGTGTGGGGAACTGTATCGAACGCTTTTGCAAAATCCAAGTATACCACATGCACAGCCACCCCTCTGTCCAAGGTCTTACTTACCTCTTCATAAAAAGAAATCAGGTTTGTCTGACAACTTCTGTCTTTCATGAATCCATGCTGTCTGTTGCTTAAATAGTTTTTTTCCAGCAAGAACTCATCTATGTGGTCTTTTATTCATCTCTCCAGTATCTTCCCAACTTTGGAAGTTAAACTAACAGGTCTATAGTTACTTGGTAAAGGCTTAATTCCCTTTTTAAATATAGGCACCACATTGGCCCTGCGCCAATCCAGTGGTACTATTCCTGTCATTAATGAGTCCCTAAAAATTAAATACAATGGCTTTGAAATTACAGAGCTCAATTCTTTTAGGATCCGTGGGTGTATGCCATCTGGTCCAGGTGCTTTATCCACCTTTATTCCATCTAAATATTTCTGGACCATATCACTTTTGAGTAGAGTTGAGCGAACACCTGGATGTTCGGGTTCGACGGGTTCGGCCGAACTTCGGAAAAAAGTTCAGGTTCGGGACCGAACTTTAACCCGAACCCAAACCCGAACCCCATTAACCACTTCTCTACTGTGCACGAAAACCCCCTTCCTGCCCAAGCCATTTTTCAGCTTTCAGCGCTGTCACACTTTGAATGACAATTGCGCGGTCGTGCGACGTGGCTCCCAAACGAAATTTGTGTCCTTTTTTTCCCACAAATAGAGCTTTCTTTTGGTGGTATTTGATCACCTCTGCGGTTTTTATTTTTTGCGCTATAAACAAAAGAAGAGCGTCCAGTTTGGAAAAAAAACACTATTTTTTACTTTTTGCTATAATAAATACCCATTTTTTTTTTTTTAATAAAATTTTCCTCAGTTTAGGCCGATACGTATTCTTCTACATATTTTTGGTAAAAAAAAAATCGCAATAAGCGCGTATTGATTGGTTTGCGCAAAAGTTATAGCGTGTACAAAATAGGGGATAGATTTATAGCATTTTTATTTTTTTATTTTTTTATTAGTAATGGCGGCGATCTGCGATTTTTTTATTGTGACTGCGATATTGTGGCGGACACATCGGACACTTTTGACACATTTTTGGGACCATTCACGTTTATACAGCGATCCCTGCTATAAAAATGCATTGATTACTGTATAAATGTGATTGGCAGGGAAGGGGTTAACCACTAGGGGGCAGGAAGGGGTTAAATATGTTCCCTCAATGTGTTCTTACTGTGGGGGGAGGTGACTGACTGGGGGAGGTGACCGATGGTTGTCCCTATATACAAGGGACACACCATCAGTCTCCTCTCCCTCACAGGACGTGGATCTCTGTGTTTACACACAGAGATCCACTTTCCTGCTCGTTTCCCCGGCAACCGCGGGTGCCCGGTGGCAATCGCGGCCGCCGGGCACGCGCACCGGGGCCTTGTGAACGCGGCGGGTGCGCGTGCCGCTGGCGGCGAGCGCGCGCGCCTCCTAGCTCGTTTTCTCCCAGAACGAGAGTATCCTCCGCCCGCCGTCAATTGACAGTGGGCGGGGGACAAGTGGTTAAAGTCAATGGGGACCCGGACTTCTAAGGACTAAAAAGGCTCTAAAAAAGTAATGGAAAGGGCTAGAGGGCTGCAAATGTCAGCAAAATGTTGTTAAGAGCATGGCAAGTGCTCTGCAAACAAATGTGGATAGGGAAATAACTTAAAAAAAATAAAAAAATATGCTGGAGGCCCCCTTTTCAGCAGAAGAGGTACATGAAGTCATTAAGAACCTCAAACTCAACGGCACGATGCCACACATATGGTGGGAATACCCCAGAATACGCCCTTTCTGGAATAAATTATTAAATTTAATGGATAAGCTAGTGGGAATATAAAATACTTTGAAATAAAAATGTAGCGGGGTGCTAAATTTAAGGGAAGTGTTTGAGTGGTAAATAGGCTCAAACACCCTAATTCTGTAGGATTCATGGACCATTTTTTCCTCGGGGGACAGTATTGGTGTTCAGTTCCCTGCGGCCTACAGGTGGCGCTGCCATGGTAGGCTAGGGTTGAACCGCCGATGCAGTGCTGTGCCTTTTGTGTCCCCTCTTGGCAGTAGTACAGCGGGGCGGGGAACCTGCTGTGCATGCCGGGAGAGCATATAAAAGGGGCAGACCTTTGGCCTAGGGGCTGATGTCCAGTGGGGTCCGCGCCCAGGTGCCTTCGGCCTGGGTGCATGTGTTCCTGTTCCATATCGGGCACCTTTAGCCTGGGGTGAGGTACTATCCTGGAGTTCCTGCTGCCCTGGGTATGGAGGCCTAGGGGCGGGAGTAAAGCCTGGAGTCCAGAGCCTTCGTCTGGAGTCCGCTAAGGGTCGAGGAGTCTTAGGGTGCCGCCTCGTGTAGGGGACCCTGTTCCAGGGAAGGGAGGATCATTCTGATGGACCGATGCGGGATTCACGGTGAAGGAAGGGTCTGTTGACTCCCTGGAGAGATGTCTTCCCCTTGATATGGGCTAGGTTCGTAGAAGGAGAAGCTCAAGGTCATCTTGACTGTATCAGAGGCCTTATTCACCCGGCCCGTGGCAGGGGCCTTATACACCCTGGTTTGTGGCAGAGACCAAAGTTCTCCAGGTCCGTGGCAGGGGCCTTGTACACCCGGCCTGTGGCAGAGACCAACCTCAAGGTCTGTGGCAGAGACCGTGCACCTAAAACTGTTTGAGAAACCTAAGCAGTGAAGTGAATGTGCTATGTTTGTTTCTGGACCTCCTCCACACCTTAAGCTGTCCTGTTTCTTTGCTCTAACCTTTTCTATCCGAGTAGAGTTTATTTTGCCATGAGAGAATAAGAGTTGTAGTTTCAGCTGGTGTGGACATTGACTTTACTGGGAATTAAAGGACTTGCCTCTACCTACAGTAGAGGTGAGAATCATCCTCTGGAGGAGTTTTGACTCCGGCTGTGGACACGTCCCGTCAAGTACACCGCTCAACCTCTTTATATAGGAGGGTACAGGCTGGTAGTACGGTGTGCCTTTCTCCCTCCTGCGAGGAGCCAACAACATAACACACTGCAAAATATTTTTTGTGGCCCTAAATGGCGTTTTTTGGAAGACCACAACACACCCACAGTACGTAACCGCTGAATCGCACAGCTGCAGAACTGCAGAAAATGCTATTCAAAAAAGGTTTTGTTTTTTTAGCATAGCACAGTAGAAGACAAATATATAGAAATGGTTTATTTCACACGCCTCCACATATGTATAACACACTGCAAAATATTTTTTGTGGCCCTAAATGGGTCTTTTTGCAAGAGTACATTAAAGTGCAAATTTTTTTTTTTTTTTTGCCCTAAATGGGTCTTTTTTTGCACGAGCAAAATAAAATGCAATTTTTTTTTTGCCCTAAATGGGTCTTTTGGAAAAGAGCACAATAAAGTGCCTTTTTTTGCCCTAAATGGGTCTTTTTCCAAGAGCAGAATACACCCACAGTATGGAAACGCTGTATCTCTCAATGTAATATATGCAGTGCTGGTGCACTGAGCTTGCAGATAAAAGTTAGATTTTCTCTGACACTGGGCTCATGGCAGTGTAAAAAGACTGTGCACTGCAACACAAACAGGTAAACCTATGCAGATCGCTGAGTTATATCTCTGAATCTGGACTCCTATTCCTATATAATAAATCTCTCTCCCTGAAAGCACCAACAGGAACCTGGCCCTACACTACACTGTCTCTCTATCTTTTCCCTCAGATTCCAGAATCAGGAATAACTCATGTATTTTCAATCTCTCCCAATAAGCAACAGCAGCAGACAAGATCCTCTCCCTATCTATTCTGAAGCAGAGTGACGTGTGTGCTGTGTGCCTCTAGCTTATATAGAAGCTGGGTCACATGTTGCACTGACCAATCACAGCCATGCCATTAGTAGGCATGGCTATGATGGCTTCTAAGGGCACACCAGCTAATCAAAAGGTGATTGGCAGGCCCCTGAAGCATTTCTAACTGCGCCATTAGATTGCCGAACCCGAACTCGAACACGGACTTTCACGCAAAGTCCAGGTTCGGGTTCGGGAAAAAGCTAAAGTTCGGTACGGACCCGAACTTTACAGTTCAGGTTCGCTCAACCCTACTTTTGAGCCATTGTGGATTTGGGGCTGTGTCACTACCATCCCCTTTTTGGACATGAGCTTCCCCATGCTCCTTTGTATACACAGAACTGAAGAAAGTATTTAATAAATTAGCCTTCTCTTTGTCCCCAGTCACCCACTCTAGATTATTTTGTAAAGGGCCTACATGCTCAGACTTTACCTTTTTACTATTAATATATTTGAAGAATTTTTTGGGGTTTGTCCTACTATCTTTTGCAATCTGTCGTTCATTTTGAATTTTTGCATCCTTGATTTCCTTTTTACATATCCTGTTATTTTCTTTGTAACATTTAAATGACACTAGTGTTCCCTCATTTTTAAATTTTTTAAAAGCTCTTTTCTAATAGTTTATAGCTTTTTTAACTTTGGCAGTGAGCCACATAGGTTTTATTTTTAGCCTTTTAAACTTATTGCCCATGGGAATATACTTTGCAGTAAGTTCACAAACAGTCTTTTTGAAGAATTCCAATTTCTGTTCTGTGCCCATTGATGCCAATATTCCCTCCCAGTCTAAGTCCTGGAGAGCAGCGCTCATCCTTGGAAAATTTGCTCTCTTGAAATTAAGTGTTTTTATCTTTCCCGTATGTGATTTTTGCTTACAACTAACATCAAATGAAATCATGTTATGGTCACTGCTACCCAGGTGTTCCTTTATCTGAACATTAGTAATACGCTCTGCATGGTTTGAGATTACCAGGTCCAACAGAGCATCATTCCTAGTTGGGGCCTTAATAAACTGGACCAAAAAATTGTCCTGCAATAGGTTTATACATTTTTGCCCTTTAACTGTCCCAGCAGTTCCATTACTCCAGTCAATTTCTGGGTAGTTAAAATCCCCCATTATTATCACCGTCCCAGCCCTTGCAGCCCTTTCCATCTGTGCAAGGAGCTGAGTCTCCACCTCCTCATTAACATTGGGTGGTCTATAACAAACTCCAATGATTAGCTTTGAACTACGCACATCTGTATGCAGTTCCACCCATAATGCTTCAGACTCATCCCACTCTCCATCCACCAGGTCCTCTTTCACACTCGCTTTGAGATCACTTCTCACATAGAGACAGACCCCTCCACCTTTCCTTTTTATCCTGTCTTTCCGAAAGAGTGCATAGCCAGGAATATTAATAGCCCAGTCATGTGAGGAATGAAGCCAAGTTTCAGCAATACCGATTACATCATAGCTCTCCTCCTCATGCACCAGAGCTTCCAACTCACCTATTTTGCTTGGCAGACTTCTGGCATCCCATGGGAGTGTGAATAGGACTTTTCTGGGAGGATTACCCATTGCCGTCCACAACAGGAGTGCACTTCATGCTCTTTTATTTCAGCTGGGAGGTAAGCTGCTTGAAAACACAGTGGTGGATTTGCACTGAAGAGTTTTTGTAAAAACACCTTAGCAACTAATGGTGACGGGATCTATTACAGTACTGCATGTATTACAATTTCTTGGAGATCACTGTGTACACTTTGGACTTGATTTTGCAGTTTACACACTGCTGTTGCTGTGTTTTGTTGTTTTTCTTTTTGCACAGTTTTTGCACTATTCCTGCTAATTTAGGTTATTATTAATTTGTACTGCTTTTTCAAGCGTTCACGATCACATTCATGTGACATTTATATGTTTTATAATTTTTGCATTTGTGTCACTTATCTGATGTTACCACGTCACTTATTTTTGGTCCTCTTTCATTAGATTGGCCCATAGCCCTCTCCCTCACCTTTTACACTTTAGTTTAATCACAGCGCAGTCGCCATCACTCATTTATATTTTCAATTTGTCTATTTGGATTGGACCCCTCGGTGTCTGCTGCAGTGCCCCTCCCACCTTGTCGGTCCCATTTGCCCACTTTGGCTAGCGCGGGTGTTCCTAATTTTTTTGATATCTTTTACATCCACCCACCTACTCCTGCTGCTGCCATGGACATCTTCACTTTTATAAAACAGAGAGAAGTGGATCTAGATGTAGTATTCAGCAATGAAGATCCAGTTAGCGACACAAATGTTGAACAACTCATGCGCAAACTAGGACATGGAATGGAGAAAAAAGTTAGCTTGTGGTGGGACGTAACCACCTTTGATAGATATATCAAGGCCAATATCGTACCTAGACGTTTAAGGTGGGATGTCCCTCTCAATGATGGCCTTGTTGATCAAGAGTCCATTGATGAGTGGTTCAGGTTCTTCAATGAAAAAGGGGCCGAGCTACTACATCTATTATTAAAACGCAAACAAAAGAAAATGAAAAAGATTGACCAAACCATAGCAGAATTAAAAATACAACTAGAAGTGCATAAAGACACGACTGAATTTGTACGTCTTACCGCACCAGCTAAATAAAGATCTGAAAAAGAAAGATGCAGATGTCCAACAAAAGAAAAGCAAAAAATATACAAGGGACATTAATGACTACAAAAATTACCTTGTTTTTAAATGGCAGAATAATATAGGACAATTTGATCCTATTTCCGCCTTTTCTACACCTGACAAACCGGGCAAACACCACTCACAAAACATGGATTGGTCACCCATATCAAGATCACCTGTTAGAAATATCCCCTATAAAAATAGAGAACATACGGGAAGAAACATGTCACCTAGGAAAGAAGAAAAATATGAAAACAGACAGCGACATTATAGGAACAATACCCCACATAATGCTGGGAAAAAAGTCCCTCTACCACCTCCAGAAAGGGTCACACAAAATGGGTGGAAGAAACCGTACCATTGGAAAAACAATAAAAACAATAAACAATAAAAAAAACACATAACAAAAATTGGGTTAAACCCAATCCGGGACCAAAAGATACAAGAGGACCCCCATACGAACCTCATAGACAAGAGAGAAGTCCAGCACACCAACGGACCCACACATGATACTGGGCAGTGGGCAGCAAACATGGACTCAGAGAACCTTCCATGCCTCCTATTCCACCTTTGCCAGGGGAGTGTGCTTACTGATTAGGGATGAGCCAAACACACCCAGGTTCGGTTCGCACCACAACATGAGAACAGGCAAAAAGTTTAAGCGAACCCTATTAAAGCCTATGGGACACGAACATGAAAAATCAAAAGTGCTAATTTTAAAGGCTTATATGCAAGTTATTGCCATAAAAAGTGTATGGGGACCCGGGTACTGCCCTAGGGGACATGGGGGAGGGTCCAGAGGTAGAGATAGTCAGCGCGGAGCATATTCCAGAGGGTAGTATTGGGGGCATTAGTGGTAGGTTGACCAAAGCACATAAACCCAAGGTAAGTATAGTAGCAAGTCCTAGTCGCAATCTCGGAACACCCAATAAGAGGATAGTATGCGACTGGTCTAAATTACTTGGCATGTTCACCAATGCCAGGAGCCTGGCGGACAAGATGGGTGAACTAGAGATACTGTTGTATGAGGAGGATTTGGATTTTGTGGGAATTTCAGAGACCTGGTTCAACAGCTCTCATGATTGGCTGGCAACCATTCAAGGGTATACCCTTTATCGCAAAGATAGAGAGGGTAAAAAAGGGGGAGGGGTATGCCTATATATTAAGAATAATGTACAAGTGAATGTGAGAGATGACATCACTAAGGGAGCTAGGGAGGAGGTGGAATCCTTATGGATGGAGCTCCAAAAGGATGAAGATAAGGTCAAAATAATACTGGGAGAGCGCTATAGGCCCCCTAACCTGAGGGAGGAGGGGGAGACAGATCTCCTATCACAATTTGGATTAGCAGCAAGGATGGGAAGTGTTATCATAATGTGGGATTTTAATTATCCACACATAGATTGGGCGGAGGGAACCACGGATTCATCTAAGGCTCGCCAGTTCCTAAATGTCTTGCAGGACAATTTCATGGGTCAGATGGTAGATGCACCAACTAGAAATAAAGCGTTACTGGATCTACTGATTACCAACAATACAGACCAGATTGAGGATGTGGAAATACAGGGCAATTTAGGTAACAGCGATCACAGGTCAATTGGCTTCAGTATAAATCACACAAATAGGAAACATAAGGGGAATACAAAGACACTGAATTTCAAAAGAGCCAACTTCCCTAAACTTCGAACCTTGCTAGAAGGCATAAATTGGGATAAAATCTTAGGAACAAAGAACACGGAGGAGAGATGGATTTGCTTTAAGAGCATATTAATAAAGGGCATTCGCCAATGCATCCCATTGGGTAATAAATTTAAAAGAGCGAACAAAAGTCCTGGATGACTTAACTCCAATGTAAAAATGCATATATAAAGAATGCAACAAGAAATGTAAGGGTGCAATTAGGGTGGCTAAGATAGAACATGAAAGACACATAGCGGAGGAGAGCAAAAAAAATCCCAAGGAATTCTTTAAGTATGTAAACAGTAAAAAAGGGAGGACAAACCCAATAGGCCCCATAAAGAATGAGGAAGGACATCTGGTTACAATTGATGGGGAGATGGCGAAGGTATTGAATTTATTTTTCTCCTCAGTCTTCACAGTAACCAAAACTGCAGTGTTAATCCTCATGACACATCACAGGAAGCACCTCCATGGTTAACAGAGGACAGAATTAAAATTAGACTTGGGAAACTTAACATTAAAAAGGCACCGGGACCAGATGGCTTGCACCCGAGGGTACTTAGGGAACTCAGTCAAGTAATTGCCAGACCATTGTTCCTCATTTTTACTGACAGTTTACTGACTGGAATGGTACCAGCTGATTGGAGAAAAGCCAATGTAGCACCAATATTTAAAAAGGGCCCAAAATACATCCCTGGGCATTACAGACCAGTTAGCCTAACATCAATAGTATGTAAGCTCTTGGAGGGGATGATAAGGGACTATATGCATTTGATTTTAGTAGTGAGAATGGTATCATTAGCAGTAATTTGCATGGATTCATGAAGAATCGTTCTTGCCAAACCAATCTATTAACCTTCTATGAGGAGGTAAGTTGCCATCTAGATAAAGGAAGGCTTGTAGACGTGGTGTATCTGGATTTTGAAAAAAGCATTTGACAATGTTCCCCATAAACGCTTACTGTACAAAATAAGGTCAGTTGGCATGTACCATAGGGTGAGTACATGGATTGAAAACTGGCTACAAGGGCGAGTTCAGAGGGTGGTGATAAATGGGGAGTACTCGGAATGGTCAGGGGTGAGTAGTGGGGTCCCCCAGGGTTCTGTGCTGGGACCAATCCTGTTTAATTTGTTCATAAACTAACTGGAGGATGGGGTAAGCAGTGCAATCTCTGTATTTGCAGACGATACTAAGCTAAGCAGGGCAATAACTTCTCTGCAGGATGTGGAAATCTTGCAAGTAGATCTGAACAAATTAACCACTTAACGACCGCCCACTGTAATTATACGTCGGCAGAATGGCACGGACAGGCACAATCACGTGACTGCCTTCGTATAGTTGGGGGGTCCGATCGGACCCCCCTTTTATACAGTAAGCGGTGGTTATTTGTTCGGGAATGATCCGTGATGAGGGGACGGCCGCTCGATTCCGGTCACCCCCTCGCGATCGCTCCCGGTGAATGAAAACCTTCCTCTGCCTGTGTAATGTAAACACAGGCAGAGAAAGTGATGTCATCTCTCCTCGTGGCGGTCTTTTCGATCCGGCGCGAGAAGAGAAGACATCTCACAGTAAGTGCACCAACAGCCCACTGACACCAGTACACGTAGGCACACTTTTCACCCCCCAGTCACCCCCCAGATCACCCCCCAGTACCCCCAGTCACAGTGCACCGTTTGCAGTGATCATTTTTTTACTGATCACTGCAATCAGTGTCATTTGTGACAGTAAAAAGTTGCAGGGCAGGTAGGTTTAGGCCCCTTTAGGTGCAGGGTAGCCCCCTAACCCCCCTAATAAATGTTTAACCCCTTGATCGCCCCCCAGGTAACCCTTTCACCCCGTAACGCCAGCGTCACTAAGCGATCGTATTTCCGATCGCTGTATTTAGTGCCGGTGGTGCCCTAGATAGCCAGTTATTTATTTTTAGTTTTGCCGCAGGTTTTTATAGCGTCAGGTACCCCCATATATTATTTTAACACCCTGATTGCCCCTAGAGTTAACCCTTTCACCAGTGATCACCGTATAAGTTTTACTGGTGACACTGGTTAGCCAGTTAGTTATTTAGTTATTTAGGTTACCCGTCAGGTTTTTATATAGCGTCAGGTACCCCCATTTAACCCCCTGATTACCCCTAGTTAACCCTTTCACCAGTGATCACCATATAAGTTTTACGGGTGACGCTGGTTGGTTAGCTTGCTTTTTATAGCATCAGGGCACCCGCCGTATATAACCCAATAAAGGTTTAACCCCCTGATCGCCCGGCGGCTGATATCAATTAGGTTTTAGCGCCAGAGAGGGTCTGCGTCACCCCAGGCAGCGTTAGGTTAGTGCCAGTAACGCTAACACCCACGCGCAAAGCATACACCTCCCTTAGTGGTATAGTATCTGAACAGATTAATATCTGATCTGATCAGATCTATACTAGCGTCTCCAGCAGTTTAGGGTTCCCAAAAACGCAGTGTTAGCGGGATCAGCCCAGATACCTGCTAGCACCTGCGTTTAGCCCCTCCGCCCAGCCCAGCCCACCCAAGTGCAGTATCGATCGATCACTGTCACTTACCAAACACAACACACATAACTGCAGCGTTCGCAGAGACAGTCCTGATCCCTGCGATCGCTAACAGCGTTTGATACATTTACTGACAGTCAGGTGCTTTTTTACCTGTGAATCTTACTAGTGTACCCCTAAATTTAGAGCCCAAAATGGCAAGACGAAGGTACACTAGTAAAGAGGCCTACGAGATTCTGAGCATGACAGATAGTGAAGAGGAGGTCACGCATCTGTCAGATTCAGGCTCAGAATATCTTCCCGTAGAAGACAGTGAAGTCAGCGGCTCCATGTCAGATAGCTCTGACGACGAAGATGAGGTCCCTGCTAAGGTCAGGCGTACCCGATCCCGATCTTCTAAGGTTGTTGAGGAGCAAGAACCGCAGGTCTCTCGTATCATGGAGCAGAGTAGTACTAGCGCCGCTATTCCTTCTGGTGAATTGGCAAGCACCAGCGGCCTAGTACAGCCTGGGCGTACATCCAGCACTGCAGTATCACGTGGTGACGTGGGGAGTCCCATAAGTGCAGTTCAAGCTGGCGAGGTGGCAAGCACAAGTAGTGTCCCGCTGCCACCAAGAAGACAAAGGCAGGCCCGTCGTGCCCATAGTGCCCTTCCTGCAGAATTCGCCTATCCTGATTGGGTCCACACCACTTCTGCAGAACCCGTACTTCCCCCATTCACTGCCCAACCCGGTATTCAGGTGAAAACAGCTGATTTTATGCCAATTGATTTTTATTCGCTGTTTTTCACGGAAGATCTCTATAGATCTATTGTGGACCAGAGTAATTTATATGCTGGTTAATTCATTGCCGCTAGTCCCCAGTTGCCTTCCATTGCCAAAGATTGGAAACCAATTACGGTTTCCGAATTTAAGACCTTTCTGGGCCTTTCCCTCAACATGGGCACACATAAATTCCCGTCATTGCGTGCTTATTGGTCCACGCACCCAATTGACCACATGCCCGTGTTCTCTGCCTCTATGCCCAGGAAACGATACGAGCAGATATTGCGGTTCATGCACTTCAACGACAATGAACTTTGTCGTCCACGTGGAGACCCTGAATATGACCGGCTCTACAAAATTCAAAAAAGACAGTCAGGTTGAGTCGGTCAATTGCCCGGATTACATAGGGAGCGCTGGCAAGATAGTGTGGAACTTGGTGTCACCCTTATTCGGAAAGGGATACCACTTGTATGTGGACAATTATTACACAAGCGTGCCACTGTTTAGTCACTTGTTTGATCATCAGATTGGAGCATGTGGCACCGTGCGACCTAATCGCCGGGGCTTTCCCCAGAGGCTTGTAGATTCCCGTCTTAGGCTGGGGGAGAGAGCCTGCTTAAAGTGTAATAACTTGCTCGCTATGAAGTGGAGGGACAATAAGAATGTTTTCCTTCTTACCTCCCTTCATGCAGACACAACAGTCCAAATTCGTACGGCGACTGGTGTTGTGGAGAAACCCCTCTGTGTCCACGAATATAACAAAAATATGGGAGGGGTGGACCTCAACGACCAGTTGTTGGCGCCGTATCTAATTGACCGTAAGGCGAGACGCTGGTACAAAAAAGTGTCTCTATCCTTATTCCAATTGGCTTTCCTGAACGCTCATGTGCTATACAGAGCTTCAGGCGGGACTTTATCTCTTCTAAAATTCCAGAATGAGATAGTCACAGAACTCCTGTATCCAGGCGGTTCTGCACCTCACCATCCCCTACCAAATGCAGTAAGCCGGCTGCATGAGAGCCATTGTCCTCCAGAGTACCCCTACCCAACGAACCCCCCAAAAAAGGTGTCTTGTCTGTAGCAAGCACGGATTTAGGCGTGACACCCGTTGTTTTTGTCCACTCTGTCCTGACAATCCTGGTCTTTGCATTGGTGAATGTTTTGAACGCTTCCACTCAAAAGTGAAGTTTTAGCGTAGGGTATAGCATTTCACAGACTAGGACACACTTACACAGGGTCTCCCAAGATGCCATCACATTTTGAGAGACCCGAACCATTACAGTTGTTTAAGTTACAAAAAAAAGTGTAAAAAAGAAAAAAAAACAAAAAACACAAAAAAAAACAAAAATAGTTGTCGTTTTATTGTTCTCTCTCTCTCTCTCTCTCTCTCTCTCTCTCTCTCTCTCTCTCTATTTTCTCTCTATTGTTCTGCTCTTTTTTACTGTATTCTATTCTGCAATGTTTTATCATGCTTGCTTTTCAGGTATGTAATTTTTTGTTTTCAGGTGCGCCATTCAGCTGCAGCGCGGAATTATTTATCTTGACAGCAACAGCGTTTGCTCCCACGATACATAAAGCCGTGACTCCAGTGCTGTAGGAGGGGATTTCACCACCACAGTTAAAAAAAAGAGCATATATGCCGAAGCATGGGGGCAGCAGGGGCGGAGGAGCAATTTTGCTCCTAATGCCGTGTACATACGGTCGAAATTACGACGGAGGCTTGCCCGTGGAAAAGTCAGACCGTGTGTACGTGGCATAACCTTTTATGCCGCGTACATACGGTCTAAAATCCGACAGAGGCTTGCCCGTGGAAAAGTCAGACCGTGCGTACGTGGCATAACTTTTTTGCGGGAGAATGCCCCAAAGGTTCGGCATATATAAATGGTGCATGTATGCCCATCATTAGAAGTGGGTGGATGAAGAGAGGAATTTTAATGGTGGGCATACCCACCGATCAATCTCTTTTTTCGTTCAGCCAACAGGCTCCATGAAAAAAAAAGATTACAATACATGTCCAACAAGGACCAGCAACGTACTGGTATGTTGCTGGACTTGGAATGGTTATACCAGATTGATGCCTGTGGGTTTAGGTATCATCTTGGTATCATTCTTTTCAGCCAGCGGCCGGCTTTCATGTAAAAGCAATCCTAGCGGATAATTAGCCTCTAGACTGCTTTTACAAGCAGTGGGAGGGACTGACCCCCCCCCCCCGGATATAAACAGCGCAATTGGGAAAGCATTTTATCACACCGATCTTGGTGTGGTCAGATGCTTTGAGGGCAGAGGAAAGATCTAGGGTCTGACCCCCCAATTTTTTTCAAAAAAAGAGTACCTGTCACTGCCTATTGCTATCATAGGGGATATTTACATTCCCTAAGATAACAATAAAAATGGTAAAAAAAATAAAAAGATATGGAAGGAACAGTTTAAAAATAAAATAAAAAAGCAAAATCAATAATACAAAAAAAAAGCACCCCTGTCCCCCCCTGCTCTTGCGTAAAGGCGAACACAAGCGTCGGTCTAGCGTCATATGTAAACAGCAATTTCACCATGCATGTGAGGTATCACCGCGAAGGTCAGATCGAGGGCAGTAATTTTAGCAGTAGACCTGTAAATCTAATGGTAACCTGTAAAGGCTTTTAAAGGCTTTTAAAAATGTATGTAGTTTGTCGCCGCTGCGCGTTTGTGCGCAATTTTAGAGCATGTCATGTTTGGTATCCATGTACTCGGCCTAAGATCATCTTTTTTATTTCATCAAACATTTGGGCAATATAGTGTGTTTTAGTGCATTAAAAATAAAAAAGTGTGTTTTTTCCCCAAAAAATGCGTTTGAAAAATCGCTGCGCAAATACTGTGTGTGAAAAAAAAAATGAAACACCCACTATTTTAATCTGTAGGGCCTTTGCTTTAAAAAAAATATATAATGTTTGGGGGTTCAACGTAATTTTCTTGCAAAAAAAAAAAATTTTTTCATGTAAACAAAAAGTGTCAGAAAGTGGTTAGAAGAGTGGATGATGTGTGACATAAGCTTCCTAATGTTGTGCATAAAATGCCAGGCAGTTCAACCCCCCCCCCCCAAATGACCCCATTTTGGAAAGTAGACACCCCAAGCTATTTGCTGAGAGGCATGTTGAGCCCATTGAATATTTTTATTTTTTTGTCCCAAGTGATTGAATAATGACAAAAAGAAAAAAAAATGTACAAAAAGTTGTCACTAAATTATATATTGCTCAAACATGCCATGGTTATATGTGGAATTGCACCCAAAAATACATTCTGTTGCTTCTCCTGAGTACGGGGATACCACATGTGTGAGACATTTTGGGAGCCTAGCCGCGTACAGGACCCCGAAATCCAAGCACCGCCTTCAGGCTTTCTAAGGGTGTAAATTTTTGATTTCACTCCTCACTGCCTATCACAGTTTCGGAGGCCATGGAATGCCCAGATGGCACAAAACCCCCCCAAATGACCCCATTTTGGAAAGTAGACACCCCAAGCTATTTGCTGAGAGGTATGTTGAGTATTTTTCAGATCTCGCTTTTTGTCACAAAGTTTTGAAAATTGAAAAAAGAAAAAAAACAAAAAATGTTCTTTCTTCATTTTCAAAAACAAATGAGAGCTGTAAAATACTCACCATGCCTCTCAGCAAATAGCTTGGGGTGTCTACTTTCCAAAATGGGGTCATTTGTGGGGGTTTTGTGCTATCTTGGCATTTTATGGCCTTCAAAACTGTGATAGGTAGTGAGAAGTGAAATCAAAAATTTACGCCCTTAGAAATCCTGAAGGCGGTGCTTGGTTTGGGGGGCCCGTACGCGGCTAGGCTCCTAAAAAGTCCCACACATGTGGTATCCCCATACTCAGGAGAAGCAGCAAAATGTGGCAAGGATGTGGAATTCCCTTCCACAGATGGTGGCCTCAGCGGGGGGGGGCATCAATAGTTTCAAGAAACTATTAGATAAGCACCTGAACGACCACAACATACAGGGATATACAAGGTATTACTGACAAATAATCACACACATAGGTTGGACTTCATGGACTTGTGTCTTTTTTCAACCTCACCTACTATGTATCAATGCAAAAAAAGGTTTTTAAAACAACAATTTTTTCAGGAGCAGTGATTTTAATAATGCTTAAAGTGAAACAATAAAAATGAAATATTCCTTTAAATATCGTGACTGGGGGGGTCCCCTTAGTCTGCCTGTAAAGTGGCGCATCTGTGTGATGTGTAGAACAGTGCCGCAGCAAAATTAGATTTCTAAAGGAAAAAATGTAATTTAAACTTGCTTGCGGCAGTAAAGTATTACTGGCTCCTGGCAATATGGATGAAAAATAGGGATGGGCCAAACACCCCCTGGTCCGGTTCGCACCAGAACATGCGAACAGGCAAACATTTTGTGCGAACATGCATACCCTATTAAAGTCTATGGGACACGAACATTAAAAATCATTTTAAAGGTTTATATGCCATAAAAAGTGTATAGGGACACGGGTACTGCACCAGGGGACATGTATCACTGCAATATAAAATAAAAAATTAAAACAACCATTTTTTCAAGAGCAGTGATTTTAATAATGCTTAACCACTTCCCGCCCAGTCAATAGGAGATTGACGTCCGGGAAGTGGTTCTGTTATCCACACTGGACGTCTATTGACGTCCTGCAGGATAACAGCCGCCGCGCGCCCGGGGGGCGTGCATCGTGGCGATCGGTGGAGCGGTGTGTCAGTCTGACACACCGCTGCACTGATCTCGGTAAAGAGCCTCCGACGGAGGCTTTTTACCACGTGATCAGCCGTGACCAATCACGGCTGATCACGATGTAAACAGGAAGAGCCGTTGATCGGCTCTTCCTCACTCGCAGCCCCCCCTCGGATACCCACACTGGACCACCAGGGAAGCCCCCCAGGACCGCCAGGGAAGCCCCAAGCATGTGGATGGCCAGGTAAGTCCCCCATGGCCATCTACATGCACAAATACATAAAAAACATATGCCAATCAGTGCCCACAAATGGGCACTGACTGGCACCATCATGGCACAGCCAAAATGTAGGATGCCCAGCAATGCCACCTACCAGTGTCATCAGTGCCACCTACCAGTGTCCATCAGTGCCCATCTGTGCCCATAAGTGCCCATCTATCAGTGCCCGTCCATGCCATCTATCAGTGCCACCCATAAGTATCCATCAGTGCTGCCTATAAGTGCCCATCAGTGCCGCCTATGAGTGCCCATCAGTGCCGCCTATGAGTGCCCATCAGTGCCGCATACCAGTGCCGCCTATCAGTGCCGCCTATCAGTGCCGCCTATCAGTGCCACCTCATCGGTGCCACCTCATCGGTGCCCATCAGTGTCGCCTTATTAGTGCCCGTTAGTGCCGCCTTATCAGTGCCCGTCATTGAAGTAGAAAAGGTACTTATTTACAAAAAAAATTAACAGAAACAAAACTTCTTTTTTTTCAAAAATGTTTTTTATTTTTTATGCAAAAAATAAAAATCGCAGAGGCGATCAAATACCACCGAAAGAGAGCTCTATTTGTGGGAACAAAATAGTAAAAAAATAGTTTGGGTACAGTGTTGCATGACCGCGCAATTGTCATTCAAATTGCGACAGCGCTGAAAATTGGCTTGGGCAGGAAGGTGTATAAGTGCATGGTATTGAAGTGGTTAAAGTGAAACAATAAAAATTAAATATTCCTTTAACCAGTTGTCAAATGACGGCGGCAGGAAGATACTGTTATTCTGGGTGGACGTCATATGACGTTGCGCCTTTAAAATCCACTAGGGGGCGCGCGCCCGCCGCGTCACTGGGGGCCTGATGCGCGTGCCCGGCGGACGCGATGGCCGCCGGGCACCCGCGATTGCCCAGTAACCGAGCAGGACCGTGGATCTGTGTGTGTAAACACACAGATCCACGTCCTGTCAGGGAGAGGAGACCGATGGTGTGTCCCTTGTACATAGGAACACAGATCGGTCTCCTCCCCCAGTCAGCCCCCTCCCCCCACAGTAAGAATCACTAATAGGGAACACATTTAATCCCTTCCTCGCCCCCTAGTGTTAACCCCTTCCCTGCCAGTCATGTTAATACAGTAATCAATGCATTTTTATAGCACAGATCGCTGTATAAATATGAATGGTCCCAAAAATGTGTCAAAAGTGTCCGATGTGTTCGCCGCAATATCGCAGTCACGATAAAAATCGCTGATCGCCACCATTACTAGTAAAAAAAATAAAAATGCTATAAATATATCCCCTATTTTGTAGACGATATAACTTTGCGCAAACCAATCAGTATTGCGATTTTTTTTTTACCAAAAATATGTAGAAGAATACGTATCGGCCTAAACTGAGGAAAATTTTAAAAAAATAAATAAAAAATGGATATTTATTATAGCAAAAAGTAAAAAATATTGTGTTTTTTTTTCAAACTTGTCGCTCTTCTTTTGTTTATAGCGCAAAAAATAAAAACCACAGAGGTAATCAAGTACCACCAAAAGAAAGCTCTATTTGTGGGAAAAAAAGGACGCAAATTTAGTTTGGGTACAGCGTCGCACCACCGCGCAATTGTCATTCAAAATGTGACAGTGCTGAAAGCTGAAAAATGGCTTGGGCAGGAAGGGGGTTTAAGTGCCCAGTAGGGATCTGGTTAAATATCATGCCTGGGGGGGTCCCCTTGGTCTGCATGTAAAGTGGCGCATCTGCTGTGTAATGTTTTTACAGTGCTGCAGCAAAATTATATTTCTAAAGGAAAAAATGTAATTTAAAATTGCTTGCGGATGTAATGTATTGCCGGATCCTGGCAATATAGATAAAAATCAAGGAAAAAAGCAGCGTGGGTTCCCCCACCCAGTCCATACCAGGACCTTTTGGGTCTGGTATGGATTTTAGGGGAACTTCATGCCCAAATTGACGTGGGGTCCCCCCCATACCAGACCATTATCCGAGCATGCAGCCTGGAGGACAGAATAGGGGGGGCAAGCGAATGGGGGGCTTATTGTAATCTGGAATTCCCCCCCTATGTGAATGGGTATCGGTTACATTGTACCCCTACCCATTCACCAAAAAAAGTGTCAAAAAGTAAAACAGTTTTTGACAATTCCTTTATCAAAGAAGAAAAAAAAATGTCCATCCATCTTCAATCACTCCGCCCGACAGACCCAAAAAATAGAAAAATTAAAATACTCTGTCTCCATGGGAGGCGTCCCGCCAACTGCTGTCTTTTTGCTGTGACAGCTGTTATATAGGCAAGGGCGGGCCACCCGCTGACGTAACCGGATGACCCCGCCCCCTCTGGTGGCACATGACTTCAGAAGAGCGGGGTCACTCGGTTATGTCACCAGGTTGCCCCGCCCTTGCCTATATAACAGCTATCACAGCCAAGAGACAGCAGTCGGCGGGAAGCCTCCCATCGAAGCAGAGCTTTTTTTATTTTCTATTTTGCGGGACCATTGGGCGGTGTGATTAAAGATGGATGGACATCGCAGGACACTTTTTGTTTTTTTTAATAAAGGAATTGTCAATTACCCATTCACATGTGGGGGGCGAGGTCTGGGGTCTCCCTTGTTAAGACCCCCACAACCACTGGGCCAGGGTTGTGCGGATAAGGCCCTTGTCCCCATAAACATGGGGACAAGGTGCTTTGGGGGGGACCCCAAAGAACCCTCCTCATATTGAGGGCAAGCGGCCTGGTATGCTTCAGGAGGGGGGGCACTCGCTCGTCCCCCTCCCCCCAATTCTTTTTTTTAAATTTGCTGGGAAGTTCCCCTAAAATCTATACCAGACCCAGAGGGCCTGGTATGGACTGGGGGGGGGGGGCCTAATGCCGTTTTTTTTTATTCTGTCATAGGGTTCCCCTTATCCACTTGAATACACTGTATTACTGTATATACTGTACACTGACTGCACTGTATATACAGTCATGGCCGAAATTGTTGGCACCCCAGAAGTTTTTCCAGAAAATCAAGAATTTCTCACAGAAAAGTATTGCAGTAACACATGTTTTGCTATACACATGTTTATTCCCTTTATTCCCTTTATTCCCTTTATGTGTATTGGAACAAAACGAAAAAAGGGAGGAAAAAAAGCAAATTGGACATAATGTCAAACAAAACTCCAAAAATGGGCTGGTCAAAATTCTTGGCACCCTTTACTTATTATTTGGCTGCACACCCTTTGGAAAAAATAACTGAAATCAGTCGCTTCCTTTAACCATCAATAAGCTTCTTACACCCCTCACCCGGAATTTTGGACCATTCTTCCTTTGCAAACTGCTCCAGGTCTCTCTTATTGGAAGCAATTTTAAGATCTCTCCACAGGTGTTCAATGGGATTTAGATCTGGACTCATTGCTGGCCACTTTAGAACTCTCCAGCGCTTTGTTGCCATCCATTTCTGGGTGCTTTTTGACGTATGATCCTTTAGTAATCCTCAGATTTCATGATGCCTTGCACACATTCAAGGCACCTAGTGCCAGAGGCAGCAAAACAACCCCAAAACATCATTGAACCTCCATCATATTTCACTGTAGGTACTGTGTTCTTTTCTTTGTAGGCCTCATTCCGTTTTTGGTAAACAGTAGAATGATGTGCTTTACCAAAAAGCTCTATCTTGGTCTCATCTGTCCACAAGACGTTTTCCCAGAAGGATTTTGGCTTACTCAAGTACATTTTGGCAAACTGCAGTCTTGCCTTTTTATGTCTCTGTGTCAGCAGTGGGGTCCTCCTGGGTCTCCTGCCATAGCGTTTAATTTCATTTAAATGTCGACGGATAGTTCGCGCTGACACTGATGCTCCCTGAGCCTGCAGGACAGCTTGAATTTCTTTGGAACTTGTTTGGGGCTGCTTATCCACCATCCGGACTATCCTGCGTTGCAACCTTTCATCAATTTTTCTGTTCCGTCCACGCCATGGGTTGCAAACTTCTTGATAATGTTGCACACTGTGGACAAAGAAAAATCTAGATCTCTGGAGATGGACTTGTAACCTTGAGATTGTTGATATTTTTCCACAATTTTGGTTCTCAAGTCAGACAGTTCTCTTCTCCTCTTTCTGTTGTCCATGCTTAGTGTGGCACTAAGTGAACTTCTCTCTTTTTTATCTGCTTTCAGGTGTGATTTTTATATTGCCCACACCTGTTACTTGCCCCAGGTGAGTTTAACCACTTTGCGCCCACCATACGACAAATGACGGCAGCAAAGTGGTACTAAAATGCCAGGAGGCCGTCATTATACGGCCTCCGCTCCTCCGGCCACTAGGGGGCGCGCGAGCGCCGCTGCGCATGCCCGACGCATCACTGAGATGCCGATGCGCGTGCCTGGCAGCCGCGATGTCCGCCAGGTACCCACGATCGGTCGGTACACAGACAAGGATGTGGATCTGTGTGTGTAAACACACAGATCCACGTCCTGTCAGGGAGAGCAGACTGATGCTGTGTCCCTTGTACATAGGGACACAGATCGGTCACCTCCCCCAGTCAGTCCCCTCCCCCCACAGTAACAATCACTCATAGGGCACACATTTAACCCCTTCCTCGCCCTAGTGTTAACCCCTTCCCTGCCAGTCACATTTATACAGTAATCAGTGCAGTTTTATAGCACTAATCGCTGTATAAATGTGAATGGTCCCAAAAATGTGTCAAAAGTGTCCGATGTGTCCGCCGCAATATCGCAGTCCTGACAAAAATCACAGATAACCGCCATTACTAGTAAAAAAATAATAATTAAAAAAATGTCAGAATTCTATCCCCTCTTTTGTAGACGCTATAACTTTTGCACAAACCAATCACTATACGCTTATTGGGATTTTTTTTAACCAAAAATATGTAGAAGAATACGTATCGGCCTAAACTGAGGAAAAAATAGGTTTTTTTAAAAAAAATTGGGATATTTATTATAGCAAAAATCAAAAAAATATTGTGTTTTTTTTTCAAAATTGTCGCTCTTTTTTGGTTTACAGCACAAAAAATAAAAACCGCAGAGGTGATCAAATACCACTAATAGAAAGCTCTATTTGTGGGAAAAAAAGGATGTCAATTTTGTTTGGGAGCCACGTCGCACGACCGCGCAATTGTCATTCAAAGCGTGACAGTGCCGAAAGCTGAAATTTCGCCTGGGCAGGAAGGGGGTTTATGTGCCCAGTAAGCAAGTGGTTAAAGGAGCATCACATGCTTGCAACAATCTTATTTATCCACAATTTTGAAACGGTGCCAAGAATTTTGACCAGCCCAATTTTGGAGTTTTGTGTGACATTATGTCCAATTAGCTTTTTTTCCTCCCTGTTTTTGCTTTGTTCCAATACACACAAAGGGAATAAACATGTGTATAGCAAAACATGTGTTACTGCAATACTTTTCTATGAGAAATACTTGATTTTCTGGAAAAATTTCTGAGGTGCCAACAATTTCGGTCATGACTGTATAGGCCTGGTATGGTTCAGGAGCTGCTTGCTCAGGTAAGGGTCTGGTAAGGATTTTGGGAGGACCCCAAGCCAATTATTATTTTTTTGGCATGGAGTTCCCCTTAAAATCCATGCCAGACCCAAAGGGCCTGGTATGGATTTTGGGGGACCCCATGCCGTTTTTGTTTTTCTTAATTCTGTCATAGGGTTCCTCTTAATCACTTCAATGCACTATATTATATACTCTGCACTGACTGCACTGTGTGTGTGTGTGTGTGTGTGTGTATATATATATATATATATATATTATATCTATATATATATATCTATCTATAGAGAGATATATCTCTCTATATATCTATATATAGATATATATATCTATAAATATATATAGATATATATATCTATATATAGTTACATAGTAGGCGAGGTTGAAAAAAAACAAGTCCATCAATGTTTTTTTTAATCTGAATTATATGTGATGGATCAGAACACAATAGTCTAAGTTGGTGAAGTAAAATTAGAAAAATATATACATAAAACTATTTTTCAAAAAAAAAAATGATAACATGTGCGTATGTATTTATCCCCTTTTTTATGAAGCCCATAAAAAGCTCTGGTGCAACCAATTACCTTCAGAAGTCACATAATTAGTGAAATAATGTCCATCTGTGTGCAATCTAAGTGTCACATGATCTGTCATTACATATACACACCTTTTTGAAAGGCCCCAGAGGCTACAACGCCTAAGCAAGAGGCACCACTAACCAAACACTGTCAGGAAGGCCAAGGAACTCTCCAAACAAGTAAGGGACAATGTTGTTGAGAAGTACAAGTCAGGGTTAGGTTATAAAAAAATATCCAAATTTTTGATGATCCCTAGGAGCACCATCAAATCTATCATAACCAAATGGAAAGAACATGGCACAACAGCAAACTTGCCAAGAGACGGCCACACACCAAAACTCAAGGACCGGGCAAGGAGGGAATTAATCAGAGAGGCAGCACAGAGACCTAAGGTAACCCTGGAGGAGCTGCAGAGTTCCACAGCAGAGACTGGAGTATCTGTGCATAGGACGACAATAAGCCGTACGCTCCATAGAGTTGGGCTTTATGGCAGAGTGGCCAGAAGAAAGCCATTACTTTCAGCAAAAAACAAAATGGCACATTTTGAGTTTGCGAAAAGGCATGTGGGAGACTCCCAAAATGTATGGAGGAAGGTGCTCTGGTCTGATGAGACTAAAATGTAACAGTTTTGCAAGGAGGAATGGGCAAAAATCCCAGTGGTAAGATGTGGCAAGCTCAGAGAGATTTATCCAATGCGACTTGAAGCTGTGATAGCCGCATAAGGTGTCTCTACAAAGTATTGACTTTAGGGAGGTGAATAGTTATACATGTAGCGGGTGTCAAATTTAGTGGGGTGTATCTGGGCAATAGATGGCCCAGATACATTGATTTTAGGGATTTATGGACACTTTGGAGTGTGGGAGGTATGAATGGTGTCATGTTCCCTGCGGTCCCTGGGTGGCGCTGTCACCTGGGACCAGGGTTGAACTGCCATTCTAGAGCCGTGCCCTTTTTGTCCTCTCGCGGCAGTAGTACGGTGGGGCAGGGAGCCCGCTGTGCCTGCTGGGAGAGGATATAAAAGGGGGCGGACATCTTGCACACGAGGTCCATTCCCCAGGCACCTTCGGCCTGGGGGCTGCTGCGGTTCGTCTGTGCCCAGGTGCCCTTGGCCTGGGCGCGTGGAGTGGAGTTCCATCCCAGGCACCTTCAGCCTGGGGTGAGGTACTTTACCAGGAGGCCTGGGGCCCAGTACCTTCGACTGGGTCCCGCGAGGGCGAAGTATTCCTAAAGTGCCCCCGGTATTGGGTGCCTGAATTCTGGGAGTAAGGGACCAGAGATGTGACCTCCCCGAAGAGCCAGCGCAGCATTTGCTGGTGCCGGTGGAGGCCTCTGGTGACCGTCCGGATGGATGTCTTCCTCTGACAGGGGTCGTTTGTTCTAAAGGAGGTACTTCACGTTCTCATGGTCTGTGGCAGAGACCCATCTTTTTCAGGTCAGTGGCAGGCCTCATCCAAGGCCTGTGGCAGGGGCCTCAACGTTCACCCAGATCAGTGGCAGTGACCAAATTCACAGTCGGTGTCCGCTACTGTGCGCCAAGCCTGTTTGCACTAAACGGAACAGGAGAAACTTTATTCATTAGTTGTGCCTGGACCTACTCTTCCCTACACCTTGTCTGTTCTTTTAAAAGTCAACCAGTCTCAAAGCAATAAAACAGTGTTGGACTTTTTATGGTGTGGAACTCGTGTTACTGGAAGCTAAGTGTCCCTGTCAGTGACAGTGACAATCATCCTCCTATAGGATCACGGTTGTGCTCCTCTGGTCCCGCTTTCCACAACCACCCAGTTTCCTATCCGCAGCAGTCAGCCATAGGGTTCACTACCTTGCGGTGCACTCCTGTCCCCCTACGGTGTGCATCTGTCACCTGGCCATAGGTGACCTGACAGGCCGGTGATGTGTCGAATTCTGTCCCCCGTCAAATAGTGTCCACCCTGTACTGCGCTTGCTCAGTATGTAGGACAAGGGGATTTCGAAAATCTCCCAAGACGAACGGCGCCTGCGTGGTGAGTTCAGGTGAAGGCCACACCATCCGTGGTTCAAGCCGAGCCAAGTGAGGCCATGCCCGAAGCGTGGCGATCGAACCGAGCCCGTGAGGGGCCCTGTTACTATGTGCTACCGCATGTCCACTTGGATGGTGGGGCTTGAACCTGCACTCACTGCGCAGGCGCTGTTCATCTTCGGAGATTTTGTGAATCTCCTTGTCCTCTGTACTGCGCAAGCGCTGCGCCTTCGCAGTATGGGCCGGACACAATCCGATGGCCGGACAGTTTTTGTCACAACACCGGTATACATGTCTATTCTGCAGAAGGTACGGACAAGTCCTGTGGGATCCATGCCTGGTTCATTTTAATGAACGTGAGCTTGTCCACATTGGCTCTGGACAGGCGGCTGCGCTTGTCTGTGATAACGCCCCCTGCCGTGCTAAATACACGTTCAGATAATACACTGGCTGCAGGGCAGGCCAGCACCTCCAAGGCATAAAGGGCAAGCTCAGGCCATGTGCCCAATTTGGAGACCCAGAAGTTAAAGGGGGCAGACCTGTAATCCAGTATGTGTAGGCCTGTGGACACATACTGCTCAACCATGTTGGTGAAATGCTGCCTCCTGCTAAGACGTTCCATCTCAGCTGGTGGTGCTGGTTGTTGTGGCGTGCTGACAAAGCTTTTCCACATTTCAGCCATGCTAACCCTGCCTTCTGAGGTGCTGCCGGTGCCCCGGCTGCGTTGGCGACCTCTTCCTCCTCCTCTGCCTTCGCCTTGTGCTTCCACCGTACGCCCGCTGTCAGGTGGGAATGCGCTTGTACTCGCACATCTTACGATCCCGCTCCAGTGAGGGAATTAAGTACGTAACCGCTGAATCGCACAGCTACAGAACTGCAGAAAATGCTATTCAAAAAAAATGATTTTTTTTTAGTATAGCACAGTAGAAGAAAACTATATAGAAATTGTTTATTTCACACACCTCCACATATGTATAACACACTGCAAAATATTTTTTGTGGCCCTAAATGGCGTTTTTTGGAAGACCACAACACACCCACAGTACATAACCGCTGAATCGCACAGCTACAGAACTGCAGAAAATGCTATTAAAAAAAATGTATTTTTTTTTAGTATAGCACAGTAGAAGAAAACTATATAGAAATGGTTTATTTCACACGCCTCCACATATGTATAACACACTGCAAAATATTTTTTGTGGCCCTAAATGGGTCTTTTTGCAAGCGTACATTAAAGTGCAAATTTTTTTTTTTTTTTTTGCCCTAAACGGGTCTTTTTTTGCACAAGCAAAATAAAATGCAAATTTTTTATTTTTTTTGCCCTTAACCACTTAAGCCCCGGACCATTTGGTAGCTAGAGGACCAGAGGTGAATTCAGAATTTTGCACTGCGCTGCTTTAACTGTAAATTGTGCGGACATGCAATGTTGTACCCAAACGAAATTTGCATCCTTTACTTCCCACAAATAGAGCTTTCTTTTAATGGTATTTGATTGACTCTGCGATTTTTATTTTTTGCGATATAAACGGAAAAAGACCGAAAATTTTGAAAAAAAATGATATTTTCTACTTTTTGTTATAAGAAAAATCGAATAAACTCAATTGTAGTCATACATTTAGGCCAAAATGTATTCAGCCACATGTTTTTAGTAAAAAAAATGTCAATAAGCGTATATTTATTGGTTTGCGCAAAAGTTATAGAGTTTACAAACTAGGGTACATTTTCTGAAATTTACACAGCTTTAAATTTATGACTGCCTATCTCATTTCTTGAGGTGCTAAAATGACAGGGCAGTACAAAACCCCCCAAATGACCCCATTTTGGAAAGTAGACACCCCAAGGAAATTGCTGAGAGGCATGTTGAGCCCATTGAATTTTTTTTTTTTTTTGTCCCAAGTGATTGAATAATGACTAAAAAAAAAAAAAAAATTACAAAAAGTTGTCACTAAATGATATATTGCTCACACATGCCATGGTTATATGTGGAATTTCACCCCAAAATACATTTTGCTGCTTCTCCTGAGTACGGGGATACCACATGTGTGGGACTTTTTGGGAGCCTAGCCGCGTACGGGACCCCGGAAACCAAGCACCGCCTTCAGGATTTCTAAGGGCGCAAATTTTTGATTTCACTCCTCACTACCTATCACAGTTTCGAAGGCCATAAAATGCCAAAATAGCACAAAACCCCCCCAAATGACCCCATTTTAGAAAGTAGACACCCCAAGGAAATTGCTGAGAGGCCTGTTGAGCCCATTGAATATATATTTTTTTGTCCCAAGTGATTGAATAATGACAAAAAAAAAAAAAAGAAATTACAAAAAGTTGTCACTAAATGATATATTGCTCACACATGCCATGGTTATATGTGGAATTACACCCCAAAATACATTTTTCTGCTTCTCCTGAGTACGGGGATACCATATGTGTGGGACTTTTTAGGAGCCTAGCCGCGTACGGGACCCTGAAAACCAAGCACCGCCTTCAGGATTTCTAGGCACAAATTTTTGATTTCACTCCTCACTACCTATCACAGTTTCGAAGGCCATAAAATGCCAAAATCGCACAAAACCCCCCCAAATGACCCCATTTTGGAATATAGACACCCCAAGCTATTTGCTGAGAGGAATGGCGAGTATTTTACAGCTCTCATTTATTTTTGAAAATGAAGAAAGAAAATATATATATATATTTTTTTTTTTCAATTTTCAAAACTTTGTGACAAAAAGCGAGATCTGCAAAATACTCACAATACCTCTCAGCAAATATCTTGGGGTGTCTACTTTCCAAAATGGGGTCATTTGGGGGGGTTTTGTGCTATCTGGGCATTCCATGGCCTCCGAAACTGTGATAGGCAGTGAGAAGTGAAATCAAAAATTTACACCCTTAGAAAGCCTTAAGGCGGTGCTTGGTTTTTGGGGTCCCGTACGTGGCTAGGCTCCCAAAAAGTCTCACACATGTGGTATCCCCGTACTCAGGAGAAGCAACAGAATGTATTTTGGGGTGTAATTCCACATATGCCCATGGCATGTTTGAGCAATATATCATTTAGTGACAACTTTGTGCAAAAAAAAAAAAAAAAACTGTCGTTTTTCCGCAACTTGTGTCAACATATAAAATATTCCATGGACTCGACATGCCTCTCAGTATATAGCTTGGGGTGTCTACTTTCCAAAATGGGGTCATTTGGGGGGGTTTTGAACTGTTCTGGCATTTTATACACAACATTAGGAAGCTTACATCCACTCTTCTAACCACTTGAAGACAAAGCCCTTTTTGACACTTTTTGTTTACATGAAAACATTTTTTTTTTGCAAGAAAATTATGTTGAACCCCCAAACATTATATATATTTTTAAAGCAAAGGCCCTACAGATTAAAATGGTGGGTGTTGCATTTTTTTTTTCTACACAGTATTTGCGCAGCGATTTTTCAAACGCATTTTTTGGGTTAAAAAATACACTTTTTTTAATTTTAATGCACTAAAACACACTATATTGCCCAAATGTTTGATGAAATAAAAAAGATGATCTTAGGCCGAGTACATAGATACCAAACACGACATGCTTTAAAATTTCGCACAAACGCGCATTGGCGACAAACTACATACATTTTTAAAAGCCTTTAAAAGCCTTTACAGGTTACCCCAGTAGATTTACAGAGGAGGTCTACTGCTAAAATGATTCCCCTCGATCTGACCTTCGCGGTGATACCTCACATGCATGGTGCAATTGCTGTTTACATATGACGCCAGACCGACGCTTGCGTTCGCCATTGGGCAAGAGCAGGGCAGGACAGGGGTGCTTATTTTTTTTTTATTATTAATTTTGCTTTTTTATTTTATTTTTAAATTGTTCCTTCCAAGTATTTTTTTTTTTTTATCATTTTTATTGTTATCTCAGGGAATGTAAATATCCCCTATGATAGCAATAGGTAGTGACAGGTACTCTTTTTTTGAAAAAACTGGGGTCTTCTAGACCCTAGATTTTTCCTCTGCCCTCAAAGCATCTGACCACACCAAGATCGGTGTGATAAAATGCTTTCCCAATTTCCCAATGGCGCTTTTTATATCCGGGGGGCATTCCCTCCCACTGCTTGTAAAAGCAGTCCAGAGGCTAATTAGCCGCTAGGATTGCTTTTACATGAAAGCCGGCCGCAGGCTGAAAAGAATGATACCAAGATGATACCTAAACCCGCAGGCATCATTCTGGTATAACCATTCAAAGTCCAGCAACATACCAGTACGTTGCTGGTCCTTGTTGGACATGTATTGTAATCTTTTTATTTCATGCAGCCAGTTGGCTGAACGAAAAAAGAGATTGATCGGTGGGTATGCCCACCATTAGAATACCGCCCTTCATCCACCCACTTCCAATGATGGGCATACACGCACCATTTATATATGCCGAAGCATGGGGGCATCCTCCCGCAAAAAAGTTATGCCGCACACACATGGTCGGACTTTTCCACGGGCAAGCCTCCGTCAGAATTTCGACCGTATGTACGCGGCATTAGGAGCAAAATCGCTCCTCCGCCCCTGCTGCCCCAATGCTTCGGCATATTTGCTTTTTTTTTTTTTAACTGTGGTGGTGAAATCACCTCCTACAGCACTGGAGTCGCAGGGATCAGGCCTGTCTCTGCGAACGCTGCAGTTATGTGTGTTTTTGTTTTGTAAGTGACAGTGATCGATCGATACTGCACTTGGGTGGCCTGGGCTGGACGGAGGGGCAAAACGCAGGTGCCAGCAGGTATCTGGGCTGATCCCGCTAACACTGCGTTTTTGGGAACCCTAAACTGCTGGGGACGCTAGTATAGATCAGATCAGATATTGATCTGTTCAGATACTATACCACTAAGGGGGGTGTATGCTTCACGCGTGGGTGTTAGCGTTACTGTCACTAACCTGACGCTGCCTGGGGTGTGACGCAGACCCTCTCTGACGCTAAAACCTAATTGATATCACCCGCCGGGCGATCAGGGGGTTAAACCTTTATTGGGTTATATACACGGCGGGTGCCCTGACACTATAAAAAGCAAACTAACTAACCAGCGTCACCCGTAACACTTATATGGTGATCACTGGTGAAAGGGTTAACTAGGGGCAATCAGGGGGTTAAAACCTTTATTAGATAATATATGGGGGTACCTGACGCTATAAAAACCTGCGGCGAACCTAAAAAAAAATTACCAGCTACCGATCTGCATCACCGACACTAAGACAGCGTTTAGAAAAACGATTGCTTAGCGACAGTGGTGATGGGGGTGAAAGGGTTACCTGGGGGGGCAATCAAGGGGGTTAAACCTTTATTAGATAATATATTGGGGTACCTGACGCTATAAAAACATGCGGTGAACCTAAAAAAAAATTACTGGCTACGATCTGCATCACCGACACTAAGGGGGGGTTAGGGGGCTACACTGGACCTAAGACTAAACTTTGGTGACACTTTTACAGTCACAAATGTCACTGATTGCAGTGATCACTAAATAAATGGTCACTGCAATCAGTGACACTGTGACTGGGGGCTGGGGGGGTGATCTGGGGGTGTCTGGGGGGGCGATTTATGTCCCTATGTGTCCTGGTGTCAGTGTAGTGTTGTGTGCACTGACCTGATATCTTCTCTTGTACGGCGCTCGGTATATGTGAGCGCCGCACCAGAGATGACATCACTTCCTCCTGCTCCCTCTGTCTGACACAGACAGAGGGGGCATTTCCATTCGCCGGGAGCGATCGCGAGGGGGTGGCCAGAAACGAATGGCTGCCCCCTCATCCCGGAACGCTCCCGGACACTTAGCCACCGCTCACTGTACAGAAGGGGGGTCCGATCGGACCCCCCAACTATACAAAGGCAATCACGTATGCTCTACGTGATTGTGCCTGTCGGTGCCATTCTGCCGACGTATATATACAGTGAGCGGTCGTTAAGTGGTTAATGAGTCTTTTTGGAAAAGTGCACAATAAAGTGCCTTTTTTTTGTTGCCCTAAATGGATCTTTTTCCAAGAGCAGAATACACCCACAGTATGGAAACGGTGTATCTCTCAACGTAATATATGCAGTGCTGGTGCACTAAGCTTGCAGATAAAAGGTAGATTTTCTCTAAAACTGGGCTCATGGCAGTGTAAAAAGACTGCACTGCAACACAAACAGGTAAACCTATGCAGATCGCTGAGTTATATCTCTGAATCTGGACTCCTATTCCTATATAATATATCTCTCTCCCTGAAAGCACCAACAGGAACCTGGCCCTACACTACACTGTCTCTCTATCTTTTCCCTCAGATTCCAGAATCAGGACTGAGGCCTCGTACACACGGCCGAGATTCTCGTAGAAAAAAACATGTCGTTTTTTTCGACGAGATTCTTGGACAAGAAAATTGTCCCGGCCGAGTGTACACACGCTCGTTTCAAAGAACCCGCGGTTCTTTGAATGGAGCGTACGCGGTGACGTCATCGACTACGACGAGCATGCGCTCGTCACATTCGATGCCGTCGCCGCCATCTTGGTATACCCTACGTATGCCTAGGAAGCTACCGCGCATGCGTCGAATTCATTTCGAACATGCGCGGGCTTCCCGGCGGACAGGTAAGTGTACACACACTCACTTTTCTCGTCGAGAAACAGGCTGACGAGAATCTCGACGAGAAAATAGAGAGCAGGTTCTCTATTTTCTCGTCGAGGTTACTTGTCGGTTTTCTCGACGAGAAACCCGATAGCCGCGTACACATGACCGATTTACTCGGCAAGACATCTCTGCCAGCAAGTTTCTTGCTGAGAAAATCGGTCGTGTGTACGAGGCCTCACTGCACATACTCTGCAGGGGGACTTGGCATGGTGACCCCGCACTCTCTCCTTCAGAGTACCCCTAGACGAGAGCCAGAGCAAGAAGAATAGAGAGGAGAGAGTGGAGGCCGCTACATAAAGAATTATGTGATAAATGACAAACTCAGTTTGTGAGAAACCAAAAAAAATTTATAAAAACGTGAATGTTTGTAGAATAAAAAAAGAAATCCGTGTTCACCAAAAACAGTCAATAATCATGCTTTGATAGCAAAAAAAAGGGGGGGGGGGGGGGTTCCTTGTGATGTGAAAAATCCACGGTGCAACACTTGATCCACAACATTCAGAAAGAAGTGATGATAGAAAAGCACCTCCACCTAGGTACACACTGCCGCTTACCAGACGGATGTGATCTCTTGTTACAGGAGACCAGAATTCGCATAGGCTAATAACCCAGCCTGGGGTTCTTGATATATTGCAGTAAACACCTCAGCTCCCAGGGATATAAATATAAATGTATTTTTCAATCTCTCCCTAAAAGCAGCAGCAGCAGACAAGATCCTCTCCCTATCTATTCTGAAGCAGAGTGACGTGTGTGCTGTGTGCCTCTAGCTTATATAGAAGCTGGGTCACATGTTGCACTGACCAATCACAGCCATGCCATTAGTAGGCATGGCTATGATGGCTTCTAAGGGCACACCAGCTAATCAAAAGTTGATTGGCTGGCCCCTGAAGCATTTCTAACTGCGCCATTAGATTGCTGAACCCGAACCCGAACTCGGACTTTTGCGCAAAGTCCGGGTTCGGGAAAAAGCTAAAGTTCGGTACGGACCCGAACTTTACAGTTCGGGTTCGCTCAACCCTATTCACGGCCCCTTCAGCCCGTGGGTGGGAGTGATTCAGTGTCCACTACCAACTACCTGCCCGCGGAGGAGTGTGACACCTCCGACCTGGAGTCGGTCTCTGATGTGGGAGACAACGTCGTCGTAGACTAAATGTTTGCTGAGAAGGGCTGGGACAAGATGCCTCTCTCCTCATCCCGTAGAGCCAGGGATCCACCTATGTCCACAGGGGATAGTACACCCCGGGTGGAGGCACCAGCGCCTGAGGAGGGACCCCGTCCCCGGCCTGCCATTCAGCCCCCGGTGCCTCCTGCACCTACCACCGGGGACAAGAGACTGTCGTGGCGGGCACCTATGCCCAACTTGGAGGTGGTCAAGGCACCTCGCCATCCGGATTTAATCGTCCTGCCGGGCGAGGGAGAACGCTCTACCATGCCTCCCTTGTCTAGGCTACAGCGTTTGTTCTGCCAGAAATTTGCCAACGAGTATGGGTGGGAGTACCCATACTTATCTAAGGAGCTGCTTTATGAAGTGGAAGTTTGCAGGGACCGTTGGTACAATGATTTCGTGTGGACACACATCAAAGTCCCACACGCACGCAGGTACCTCACTTGTTCCCCAAAAGCATCCCAAAGATTTAAGGACTGTAAAGCGGAGTGGATGTTGGGTCGGCACATCCATGCTGACAGAGTGTTGATCCGAAGGAAAGTAGGGGAGGATGTCGAATACCACATAGAGACTGTGGATAAACATTTTAAACCCCTTGTCTTGCCGCATCCCAGATTCTACTTGTAGGAGAAAAGACTCCTTGCTTAGTGCCTTGCAAGTTTGCTGAACTTTCCGGGGTTTGTTTCTTTCCCAGGAAACCCAGGAACTGTACCCGAGTTTAACGGGTGTTGTGCTCTTTGGAGGAATGAGAACTGTTGCTGCTGTTTTCCCTTTTTCTTCCCTCCCGCAAAGCAATCATGGACTTTGGGGTAGTTAGGGCCAAAGTACAGAAGAAGAAAAAAGTTGTCCAAGGATTCAACAAGTGTCTTTACCGTGGCACTGTCACCAGGTGGCAGTGTTGCGCAACGTTATTCACTTCGCACTACACACACTTCATGGAAGGAAAGGATTTCTCTTTGGAGAGATTTTTTCGTTCCAACACACACATATGTGTCAGGAAGTTTTGTGTTTAACTTTCTTTTATCCCCTCTGCAGGAGAACATCTGTCAAGACCGCTGAGAATGGGGCGGGTCTTACTCAGTGATGTGGGAGGGGAGAGAGTGTCAATGGTGTTATTGTGATATGTATGCTGTTATGTGTTGTTCCCTTTTCTTTTCCCTTCCATGTCAGGTTCAGGCACAACTACCAGTTTTTCAAATTTATATTTTTCAAATTTTTTGAAGCAGTCTCTGGATGGAGGTTATATTGGCTCCCTTTGGAGCATGACTTGATCCAGACACTGGGGACCAGTGTCAAATTGCTGGTGGGAGAGTGTAGCGGGTGTCAAATTTAGTGGGGTGTATATGGGCAATAGATGGCCCAGATACATTTATTTTAGGGATTTATGGACACTTTGGAGTGTGGGAGGTATGAATGGTGTCATGTTCCCTGCGGTCCCTGGGTGGCACTGTCACCAGGGATCGGGGTTGAACTGCCATTCTAGAGCGTGCCCTTTTTGTCCTCTCGTGGCAGTAGTACGGCGGGGCGGGGAACCCGCTGTGCCTGCTGGGAGAGGATATAAAAGGGGGCGGACATCTTGCACACGAGGTCCATTCCCCAGGCACCTTCGGCCTGGGGGCTGCTGCGGTTCGTCTGTGCCCAGGCGCCCTTGGCCTGGGCGCGTGGAGTGGAGTTCCATCCCAGGCACCTTCAGCCTGGGGTGTGGTACTTTACCAGGAGGCCTGGGGCCCAGTACCTTCCACTGGGTCCCGCGAGGGTGAAGCATTCCTAAGGTGCCCCCGATATTGGGTGCCTGAATCCTGGGCATAAGGGACTGGAGACGTGACCTCCCCGAAGAGCCAGCGCAGCATTTGCTGGTGCCGGTGGAGGCCTCTGGTGACCGTCCGGATGGATGTCTTCCTCTGACAGGGGTCATTTGTTCTAAAGGAGGTACTTCACGTTCTCATGGTCTGTGGCAGAGACCCATGTTTCTCAGGTCAGTGGCAGGCCTCATCCAAGGCCTGTGGCAGGGGCCTCAACGTTCACCCAGGTCAGTGGCAGTGACCAAATTCACAGTCGGTGGCAGCTACTGTGCGCCAAGCCTGTTTGCACTAAACGGAGCAGGAGAAACTTTATTCATTAGTTGTGCCTGGACCTACTCTTCCCTACACCTTGTCTGTTCTTTTAAAAGTCAACCAGTCTCAAAGCAATAAAACAGTGTTGGACTTTTCATGGTGTGGAACTCGTGTTACTGGAAGCTAAGTGTCCCTGTCAGTGACAGTGGCAATCATCCTCCACAGGAGAAGCTGAGGCTCCGGCCTAAAACGCAGACCCGAAGGTAAACGGTTTAGCTCATATCTCTGCATACTACATCAGAGAGCCGAGCTGGTGGTGTGCATCTTCCTCCCTTCTCCCAGATACCCCTAGACGAGTAAAACCAGCCGCAGAGAGAGGGGAGAAGGTGGGGGAAGACCGCTACATACACATTGACTTTTTCTGTTATTTTGTCCTATTTGTTGTCTGCTTCACAAAAAAAAAAACATCTTCAAAGTTGTGGGCATGTTCTGTAAATTAAATGATGCAAATCCTCAAACAATCCATGTTAATTCCAGGTTGTGAGGCAATAAAACACGAAAAATGCCAAAGAGGTGAATTGCAAGGCACTTTATAACCCTGTATGTTGTGGTAGTTTTTTTGAAAATATCAATGCTCCCCGGTGAAACCAATGCCTGTGGAAGAGAATTCCACATCCTAACCGCTCTTTCAGTAAAGAACCCTCTACGCAGTTTATGGTTAAACCTCTTTTCTTCTCATTTTAGTGAATGGCCTCGTGTCTTATGAAACTTTTCCACAAAAGGGAATTTAATACCTATTGTGGGGTCACCAGTACGATATTTGTACATTGAAATCATATCTCCTCTCAAGCATCTCCTCTCCAGAGAAAACAAGTTCAGTGCTCGTAACCTTTCCTCATAACTAAGGACCTCCAGTCCCTTTATTAGTTTTGTTTCCCTTCTCTGGACTCTCCAGTTCCAGCACATCCTTCCTGAGGACTGGTGCCCAGAATAGGACAGCATACTCCAGGTGCGGCCGGACCAGAGTCTTGTAGAGTGGGAGAATTATCGTTTTATCTCTGGAGTTAATCCCCTTTTAATGCATGCCAATATTCTGTTTGTTTTGCTTGCAGCAGCTTAGCATTGCATGCCATTGCTGAGCCTGTCATCTACTAGTTCACCAAGGTCCTTTTCCATCCTAGATTCCCCCAGAGTTTCTCCCCCTAGTAAGTCAATTGCATTCATATTTTTGCAAACCAAATGCATTATTTTACATTGTTCTACATTAAACCTCATTTGCCATGTAGTTGCCCACCCCATTAATTTGTTTAAATCTTCTTGCAAGGTTTCCACATCCTGCAGAGAAGTTATTGCCCTGCTTAGATTAGTATCGTCTGCAAATACAGAGATTGAGCTGTTTATCTCATCCTCCAGGTCGGTTATGAATAAATTTAATAGGATTGGTCCCAGGACAGAACCCTGGGGGACCCCATTTTCCACCCCTGACCATTCCGAGTACTCCCCATGTATCACTACCCTCTGAACTCGCCCCTGTAGCCACTTTTCAATTCATGTACTCACCCTATGGTCCATGCCAATGGACCTTACGTTGTACAGTAAACATTTATGGGGAACTGTATCAAATGCTTATGCAAAATCCAGATACACCATGTCTACGGGCCTTCCTTTATCTAGATGGCAGCTCACCTCCTCATTGAAGGTTAATAGATTCGTTTGGCAAGAATGATTCTTCATGAATCCATGCTGATTACTGCTAATGATACCGTTGTCAATACTAAAACCTTGTAAATAGTCCCTTATCATCCCCTCCAAGAGCCTAATATCAATTGTATGCAAGCTAACTGGTCTGTAATTCCCAGGGATGTATCTTGGCCCTTTTTAAAATATTGGTGCTACATTGGCTTTTCTCCAATCAGCAGGTACCATTCCAGCTAGTAGACTATTCGTAAAAATTAGGAACAATGGTCTGGCAATTACTTGACTGAGTTCCATAAGGACCCTCGGGTGCACGCCATCTGGTCCCTGAACTCATTAACCACTTGCCGACCACCGCACGCCGATGTACGTTGGCAGAATGGCACGGGCAGGCATATGGGCGTACAGGTACGTCCTTTTAAAATTGCCGCGCGCGTGCCAGCCGCGGATCCCGGGAACTCGATGTTCCGGGAGTCACGCGATTGCGGTCGGCAAGAGCAGAACAGGGGAATACCTTTGTAAACAAGGCATTCCCCCATTCTGCCTAGTGACACTGTCACTGATGACCGTTCCCCGTAATTTGGGAACGGTCATCAGTGATGTGTCACGTGTAGCCACGCCCCCTCACAGTAAAAATCACTCCCTAGGAAACACTTAACCCCTGCATCGCCACCTAGTGGTTAACCCCTTCACTACCAGTGTCATTTTCACAGTAACCAGTGCATTTTTATAGCACTGATCGCTGTAAAAAATGACAATGGTCCCAAAATGGTGTCAAAAGTGTCCGATGTGTCCGCCATAATGTCGCAGTAACGATAAAAATCGCTGATCGCCGCCATAACTAGTAAAAAAAAAAAAATGACAAAACAGTCCCCTATTTTGTAGAACTTTTGCGCAAACCAATCAATAAACGCTTATTGCGGTTTTTTTTACCAAAAATATGTAGAAGAATACGTATCGGCCTAAACTGTGGAAAAAAAATTGTTTATATATTTTTTGGGGATATTTATTATAGCAAAAAGTAAAAATATAAAAAAAAATCAAAATTGTCGCTCTATTTTTGTTTATAGCGCAAAAAATAAAAACCACACAGGTGATCAAATACCACCAAAAGAAAGCTCTATTTGTGGGAAAAAAAGGACGCCAATTTTGTTTGGGAGCCACGTCGCACGACCACGCAATTGTCAGTTAAAGCGACGCAGTGCCGAATCACAAAAAGGGGCCTGGTCCTTTAGCTACAAAATTGTCTGGGGCTTAAGTGGTTAATGTTACGTTTTTCAACTCTATTTCTAATTCTGTCCTCTGTTAGCCATGAGGGTGCTTACTGTGATGTGTCATGAGGATAAACATTGCAGTTTTGGTTACTGAAGTCCTCCGTTTCTCTCGTGAAAACTGAGAAGAATAAATTCAGTGCCTTCACCATCTCTCCATCCTTGTTAACCAGATTCCCTTCATCATTCTTTATAAGGCCAATATGATCTGACATCCCTTTCTTACTATTTATGTACTTAAAGAATTTCTTGGGATTTTTTATTTTACTCTCCTTCGCTATGTGCCTTTCATGTTCTAGCTTAACTGCCCTGATTGCCCCCTTACATTTCTTGTTGCATTCTTTGTAAAGTTGGAATGCTGATGATGAACCCTCAGCCTTGCATTTTTTGAAGGCCTTCTCCTTTGCTTCTATATGCATTTTTACGTTGGAGTTAAGCTTTCTCTTTCTGATTACTGCCCTCTGACCCTCGTATATATATATATATACACACACACACACACACACATACACACTACACGAGATATATATATATATATATATATATATATATAAATAAATACATTGCCTGCACTGTATATATATTCTAAACTGACTGCACATTGTATATATATATATATATATTTTTTTTATTTTTTATTTATATATATATATATACTAAACTGCCTGCACGCCACTAACTAACCTGCCTAATCTAGCTCAAATTCTGTCAATCTCTCCACGTTATCACACTACATACGGCCGCCGCGCCGTGTAAGCAGCCTTATATAGTGTGAGCCGTGGACTTACCCCCCTGAGCCATGATTGGCCAAAGGCACCCTTTCAGTTTCAATGGCAGCGCCGCAAAGAGGAGGGGGAGAGGAGCGAGGCTTTGGGCGGCCGCATCACTGGACCGCGGGACAGGTGAGTGTCTGTTTATTAAAAGTCAGCAGCTACACTTTTTGTAGCTGCTGACATTTAATAAACTAAAAAAAGCCTGGAAATCCGCCTTAAGTAGTAACTCCATGTTCCTTTATATTGGTAGAAACCTGTCCTTGTGAGTCCCAAGATGTCCGCTTGCCCCCTTCTCTGTGTATCGTTACTGTGGTGGAGTGCGGGGTGTAGCAACATGGCGGCGACGGAACGTCACTTCCGTTACCAATTTTGACGGGTCACCATATCTGACGGAACACCGGCAACATTACAGGTCATCTGCATGTGTCAAGTACAGGGCCTGGAGTACCATTCCTTCGAGCATAGAAAAGCCATAGTAGGCAATGGATCCGGAAGAACCAATCTCCTAATCCCTAGTGTCATTCTTGTAAAGCTAGACATTTTTTTGTGCAGACTTCACAGACATAGCCATCATCTAATATACTAGCAAAAATAACTGAAGCCTTGCCTAGCTGGGAGGTGTTATGCCTGCGAGTACTTCCTGTCTTTTTTTTTTTTTTTGCCAGTGTCCAATCACCTGAAGGTGGCAGCATATCCCCCTAAGGGATATGAAGATTTTCTGCCCTGGTACAACAATAATTCCATACACCTAGGACACTGGCAAAAACTGACGCATTCTAGGAGTGGGAGGGGTTAAACGCGGCTGGCTTGCCAGTGTCCATATCCTCCTGTAGGTGACAGTATTAACCCAATGGCCTCTGAATATTGAACATGGTAGGTCTTAACCACTTAAGGACAGAGCCTTGTTTTGAGATTTGGTGCTTACTGGTTTTAAAAAAAGGGATTTTTATAACAGCTTACCTGTAAAATCCTTTTCTTGGAGTACATCACGGGACACAGAGCGACTTAGTCATTACTAATGGGTTATATAGATTACCTTCAGGTGTTGGCACTGGCCAATTCCAAACCGGAAGTACCCTCCCCTATATAAGCCCCTCCCACCCGGGAGCACCTCAGTTTTGTAGCCAAGCAATAAGTGTCCCAAAAAGAGGGGTGGGAGCTCTGTGTCCCGTGATGTACTCCAAGAAAAGGATTTTACAGGTAAGCTGTTATAAAAATCCCTTTTTCTTTTTCGTACATCACGGGACACCGAGCGACTTAGTCATTACTAATGGGACGTCCCAAAGCAATGCCCAATGAGGGGAGGGATACATAAGCTGGGCGCCATCAGGCATGAGGATCTTTTGCGGCCTGCAACACACTGCGCCCAAAGGCGACATCCTCCTGACTTCTAACATCTACCTGGTAGAATCTAGTAAACGTGTGTACCGAAGACCATGTTGCGGCCTTACATACTTGAGCCAGGGAGGCCTGGTGATGCACTGCCCATGAAGTTCCAACTGCTCTTGTGGAGTGCGCCCTAACTTTGAACGGAGGCGGTCTCTTTCTCAAGCTATAGGCTTGTATTATGACCTGTCGAATCCACTTGGCTAAAGTAGATTTTGATGCTGCCTGACCCTTTCTGGGGCCTTCCGGCAGAACAAACAAAGAATCCGTTCTGCGAATCTGAGCAGTGGCTTTTAGATAAGCTTTAACTGCTCTTACTACATCCAAAGAATGTAATAACTTTTCCTCTACCGAGCTAGGTTTGGGGAAAAAAGAAGGAAGAACCACATCTTGGTTCAAATGAAACCTCAATACCACCTTAGGAAGAAAGGCTGGATGAGGACGTAATACTACTCTGTCCTTATGGACAACCAGATATGGCTCCTTACAGGACAAGGCGGCTAGTTCCGATACTCTTTTAGCCGAACAAACGGCTACTAAGAAAATCAATTTCCTGGTGAGAAGAACCAAGGAAATGTGTTGCAATGGTTCAAACGGTTGTTTCTGTAGAACTGACAGAACCAGGTTTAAGTCCCATGGACATATGGGAATACTAACCGGAGGGCTAATACGCATCACTCCTTGTATGAAAGCTTTGACTAGTGAATGCGAAGCCAAGGGCCTTTGAAAAAATATTGACAAGGCCGAAATCTGACCCTTTATAGTACTCAAGGCCAGCTTCCTATCTACAGCCCACTGTAGGAAGTCCAAAATCCTCCCTATCACGTACTTACGTGGATGCCATTTCTTGGCCTCACACCACTTAATGTACGCTTTCCAGATCCTATAATAGATCTGCCTGGATACCGGCTTCCTGGCATTGATCATGGTAGATACCACAGAATTAGAGAGCCCTCTCTTTTTCAGAATGTGGGCTTCAATAGCCAGGCCGTCAAACCTAGGGCTGGTAAGGAAGGGTGGTATATCGGTCCTTGCGACAGCAGGTCCGGACGATGTGGGAGGGTCCAAAGACTCCTCACTGACATTTTTACAATCTCCCCGTACCATGCCCTTCGGGGCCACGCTGGAGCCACCAGAATCACTGGTTTCTTTTCTACCCTGATTCTGCGGAGTAATCGCGGTAACAATTGTGGCGGTGGGAATGCATATATCAGCTTGAACTGATCCCAAGGGAACACTAGGGCATCCGAGCCGCAAGCTAGGGGATCCCTTGTGCGAGACACAAATCTGTCCACCTTTGCGTTGAATCTGGATGCTAGCAGATCTACATCCGGTGTTCCCCACCGCTGGCATATTGCCTGGAAAACCTCGGGGTGAAGAGACCATTCCCCCGGGCATAATTGTTGGCGACTTAGAAAGTCCGCTCTCCAATTTTCCACTCCTGGGATGAAAACCGCGGATATGGCTGGGACATATCTTTCTGCCCACTCCAGGATGCAATTTGCTTCCCTCTGGGCTGCACGACTCTTGGTGCCACCCTGGTGATTGATATATGCCACTGCCGTGGCATTGTCTGATTGAATTCTGACAGGGGACCCTTGGAGTTTGGATGTCCATGCTACTAGGGCATACCGGGCTGCTCGTATCTCTAAGAGATTGATGGGCAGGGCCTTTTCTGCTTCTGACCACTTGCCCTGGAGAGACCATTGCTCCAGTACTGCCCCCCAGCCTATGAGGCTGGCATCTGTAGTGACCACCTTCCAAGAAACCGGACTGAAGGGTTTCCCTCTTTCCAGATTCTGGGGCACCAACCACCAATGGAGGCTCTTGCGAACGGAAGGGGACAGGGACATTGGTAAGTCTAAAGCCTGAACTTTTTTGTTCCAGGCTGACAGTATGGCCCTTTGCAAATTCCTTGAATGGAATTGACCGTAGGGTACCGCTTCGAATGAAGCCACCATCTTTCCCAGCAGCCTCATGCAGAGGCGTATGGATGGTTTTCTTTTTGTACCCACTAAGTGGGTCAAATCTTTTAAAGACGACACCTTCTCTGGAGGTAAGAAAATCTTTCTCTGATTTGAATCCAGCCTTAGCCCTAAGTATTCCAGACTTTTGACTGGTCTTAGAGCTGACTTGTCCCGGTTGATAATCCAACCGTGATATTCCAGATACTTGATTGTCTTGTGAATAGCTACTTCCAGCTTTTCCACTGAGTGGTCTATTAGTAGCAGGTCGTCTAGATATGCCATTATCGTTACACCCTGTGTTCTTAGATTGGCCAATAATGGGGTCAGAATTTTTGTGAACACTCGTGGTGCTGTGGCCAGACCGAAAGGTAAGGCTCTGAACTGAAAATACTGCAAAGCGTAGAAATTTCTGGTGGGCCGGAAAGATGGGAATATGCAGATAAGCATCCTTTATGTCGATCGAGGCTAACCATTCCTGCCCTTGTAGGGCGGTGGCCACCGATCGGATCGACTCCATCCGAAAAGTCCTGATATTTAGGAACTTGTTTAGCCCTTTTAGATTTAATATGGGCCTCACGTCCCCATTTGGTTTGGGGACTGTGAAAAGGTTCGAGTAAAACCCGAATCCGCTTTCTTCCAGGGGAACCTTCATGATTACACCTTGGAGCAATAGTTGTTCTAGTGCCAGAAGGAGGGATCCTCTCTTTTGGGGATCTCTTGGCACGTTTGACCTCATAAATTGGGCAGGAGGAGTGCCTTTTAACTCCAGCTTGTATCCCAGACTTACTGCGGAGAGCACCCATCTGTCTCTGATGGTGTCCCGCCAGGTCTCTGTGAACAACTGAAGTCTTCCCCCCACCCGATTGAGTGGGGGCAACGCTTCATGCCTTGGGGGGAGGTTTTGTACCTCTCTTGATCCAGGGCTTCTTGTTACCCTGTGATTGTCCCTGATTTCTGCCCCCTGAATTTGACCGCGGAGGCCGTCGGAACTGCTTCACAGCCGATGTGCCCGGGACTGGAGAAGTAGGCCTCTTAAAAGAAGGACTTCTACCCTTGTTCTTAACCGGTAAGAGTGAACTTTTACCGGCAGAAATTTTCTGGATATATTTGTCCAGATCTTCTCCAAATAAGCGTTCTCCATGAAATGGGAAGCTAACCAGCAGTTTTTTACAGGGAGCTTCAGCAGACCAGTTTTTGAGCCACAGAAGCCTACGCATATGTACTATAGACAGCGTAAAGCGGGAGGCCTGTTGGATTGTATCCTTTATGGCGTCCACCGCAAAACACAAGGCTCTAGGCAGGTCAGCTAGGGCAAGAGCCTGCTGATCTGGTAAGTCCCTTAAGACTTGTTTCAACTGATCTTTCACTGCTTGGCAGACTCCAATCGCTGCTACCGCAGGTTGTGTCACCATGCTTGCTGTAGCGAAAGCAGATTTTAGTAAAGACTCCAATTTTTTATCTATTGGGTCTTTGAACATTGGAACATTATTTACTGGACATGTCAGTGATTTGTTAACAGAAGAGATGGCTGCGTCCACTGTAGGGACCCTCCATTTTTTTATGAACTTATCCTCCATGGGATAGATCACCGGAAATCTCTTGGGGGGAGCAAATATTTTATCAGGATGCTCCCAATCCTGGTAAATAAGCCCTTCTAATAAAGGGTGGATTGGGAAGGAACAGACAGCCTGGGGAGCTTTTAGCGACCCCAGCGAGGAAACCGTAGTGGATGGTGGTTCCGCCAGAGGCATTTTAAATGCTGATCGGACCATATTAGTCAGAGACTGAACCCATAATCTTTCAGCCTGAGATGCTGAGAAAGGTTCTTCCACTGTTGATTCCTCCATAACTGAATCAACCTCATCCTGATCCCCTTCAGGTAGGTCGATCTCTGTGTGGGGCTGTTCCTCCACTAACAGGCACTCTGAAGGAGGAGACGGAGATCGGACGTGCTTTTCCTGAGACAGGGAAGCAGCGATCAATGCTGTTAATCTCTCTTCCAATCCTCCCAGAGTTGAGGATAAAACCTCCTCTGTTATATATACAGGAGCAGGTGGACTGGGGACAGCCGCAGCACCAGGCATTCCTGCGGGGTTTCTACGGCTACTGACCTCTGAATTCTCAGGGGAGATTGGTGCAGTACAAGCATGCCCAATATCCTCAGAGCCCGATGGAGACCCCTTTGGCTTCCTGGAAGATCTATTTCCGGAGCGTCTGGACGACATATCCTTTAAGCACAAAGCTGAGGTATTCCCGTCGTCATACACCAATTTTTCTGGTAATAGTCTAACACAGGTGCTGCTATATACCAGCTGGTGTCCACTAAAGTGCCTTTCTATGGGGATGCCTGCATCAACCGCCTCTGTGTGCCACTGTTTGTTGCTAGCTCTGTTTGCATCCAGCTGACACTTGTACTGTGTCTTTTAACCATGCTGGGACGCCCGCACATGTGCAGAAGCGCCGCGGCGCGCATCGAGCGTCATCCACCCGCCCCGCCCCTTTTTTTTCATAGGAGGCGCGTGCACGCGCCCGCGCGCGCGCCCGTGCGCCATTGGCGCCCTTTTCGAAATCAAACAGGGGACTAGGAGCCAGGGCCCTTTTTGCCAGAGGGCCTGTGCGGTGGATGAGCGCAGCAACAGGGCAGAGGAAGTGGATTCCCACAGAGAAACTTACCAGCTGCCTGGATCTTTTGACTTGAGAAAACCAAAGATCCACATGACAAGAAAAATGGACTACAGCGGCCTCTAGTGGTTTAACACAGGTACCGCGGTCCCTTTTTTTTTTTTTTTTCTTGACTACAATTAAAATTTTACATTTTCAGTAGTTACAGGCAAACACAGATATTTAGCGGGAATACCGTTAGGTAACAGACAGAAAGACAAATTAGGCTTGGGGGTCCCCCAATAGAACCAAGTTCCTGGGGGCCCCCACTTACCTGATCCCCGCCGCAGGACTTTGTTTGGTCCACAGAAGTCCAAACTTCACCTATCACGGCAGGCATTGTAATTAAACCTTCAGGGACCGGGTTCCCAAGGATTCCACTCCCCTGGACCTGTATAGCACCCTGCACAGACAACATCTTGGTCGTGGGTATGACCAGAGCTCTGGATCCCAGGGTCCAGCCCTCCTAAGAGAAGCATTACAGGCAAAACCTTGCTCTTCTGCTGCAAGGCCCGGGTACCGACCGTTTAGCTATGAAGCTTTTTTGGTGGGATCCGGAACAGCTTACTAAGGCCCAAAAGAACCTGTACGCAAGCCCAGTGAAAACACGTTACTCTTTGGCCAACACCTTAGACACTGGCAAAAAACTGAGGTGCTCCCGGGTGGGAGGGGCTTATATAGGGGAGGGTACTTCCGGTTTGGAATTGGCCAGTGCCAACACCTGAAGGTAATCTATATAACCCATTAGTAATAACTAAGTCGCTCTGTGTCCCGTGATGTACGAAAAAGAAAAAAGTTTTTTTTTGCTAGAAAATTTCTTTGAACCCCCAAACATTATTGTAATGACACCCCAATAACAAAAGGGGTTAAAGCTATTTAGGATATTCCATTCCCGAACACAAGTCAGCTACCAGACACTCCAACCAGCCGGATAAGACCCCATACAAATAATTCTCCCCCCCCCCCCTAAACGAGACAAAGCTCTGTCTTGAAGGTCAAACAGGAAAGAGACTTTATTGCAAGCACATGGTAACTGATATCTCACTTCAAAACACTTCCCTCCCACCCTTGGGAAACAGGGCGGGTTAACCTGTCCAATGACAATGGACACACAGATCAGGTGTGTTCAAACTTCTCAGTAAACAGTCTTAGCAGGGGTTGGGGGTTGCTGGAGGAATCCCCCCCCCTTTCCTCACAGCAAGACACTTACACATCCCATAATAGTTGAGGCAGCCAACCACAATAGAACAATAGAATACAATCACACCTCACCCCATCACAGCAAATAGTACACAACAGTCAACACACATTATATACAATGTATACAGCATTGAATCTGACTAGCACAGATCGTTCTGGGGTTCTCATTCACCCTGTACCCCTATTAGAGACACAGGGTGATTTACACATAAGAGGCGTCAGGGGAGCTGGACTAGGAACCTCCAGAACTCTTCAGGGCAAGCTGAGCCGCACAAACCCCCGACCCAAAGTGATTCCTGTCACACATCTCCCCTTTCGGCAGGAGACTAACGCAGGAGGAGACCCCAGACGGGTTGACTCTGAAGTTAGTCAGTAGTTCCAGTCCCCCAATGCCGGTATCCACACAGTACCCCAAATAAATTGTCCCAAACAGAGCATTACTCACCCAGCCAACCTCTGCCTCTCTCAGAGAACATACCCGCCGCTGGGCAGAGGCCTGGACTGGCCATTCTCCCTGGAGTCCTTTCAGCCGCTGGAGAGAAGACAGGGTGACTGGGCTCAGTCCGTCATGCTGTTGGGGATCTGGGCCAACTGCCCAGCATCCCTGGGTTATACAAGTGGAGACTGAAGTCCACTACCTCAGGAATTCCCTCTTCTGTTAGTTGAGGGCAGAGGCCAGCAGCACTCTGCTCTGTTGCAAGCTCTTCTGCTGGGTTGCTGTGAGTGGAGACCGCAGTCCCATCCCCCAATATCAGCTCAAGCTGCAGTTGTGTGCAGAGGCCAGTAGCATTCTGCCCTGCTGCCAGTGATTCAGCTGGGAGTAAAAGCTTTACCACCTCAGCTTGTTGCTGGAGAGAGGGGCCAACTGCCCCGGCTCCCTCGAACTCCACAGTTGTTTCCGGTGCTGGGCAGAGGTTGGTAGCACTCTGCCCTGTTGCCAGCACTTCTGCTGGAAACCCCACACCATCTGTTCCAGCTAACTGTTGGGGAGGGAAAATGGCTGCTTCTCCTCCCTGATTCTCTGACCTCCACTGGGAGAGAGGAACCATCACCTTCTCACCACGGGCCTCCGAAACTGCCATGGGTGTAGAGCAGGTGTCTGCAGTACTCTGTCCTGCTGCCAGTACTTGAGCAGGCGATGAATAATCCATAACATCCTCTGAACAGTCCATTAAGTCCATACATTCTGTAATCTGTGGCTGGGGAGATGAGCCAACTGCCCCAACTCTCGGGTACTCCACAGTTGTTGCCATTGCTGGGTAGAGTTTGGTAGCACTCTGCCCTGTTTCCAGCACTTCTGCTGGGGACTCCACATCATCCACTTCGGCTTTGGGGATGGCAATCTCCAGATTTTCCACTGCCGATTCTCTGGCATGCTGCTGGACAAGTACATTCCTCCATCCAAAATCATCCCAAGCAGAAACAGGATCATCAAGGTCAGTTAGCACTTCAGCTTTGGGGATGGCAATCTCCAGATTTTCCACGGCCGATTCTTCAGCCAGGATTTCAGAGTTGTCAACTGGTATTTCCTGATAGTCCCAGGCAAAGGGAGCCCCACCCTGCTGCTGAGCAGATTCTAGTAGCTGTCTGTAGGCGATCTCCAGCTCCCATTCCTGAACGGCCATAAACTCCAAATCTTCCTCTACCCAGTGCCCTTCCGAGACATTCAGTCGTCACTCTCTGTGCTCCATTATTTCCTCCAAATGCCACTCCCGATCACACCCAAGTCAGGGTCACTGGACAGCCTCCAATACAACAATCCTAGGCCATCATAGTCAAAGCCTTCCGTGGGGCTGTCATCTGCTGACCACGGGCACTCTTACTCTTGGGCTACATACCACCCTGTAGCTCTCGTCCAACCGCATCTCTGGCCGGATCAACCTGCTTAACTCAGCTGTCCACTCCTGCATCGGTTGTTCCCCCAATAACTGCATTCGTATATCATACTGCGACCAGTACCTTACATAGATGGAGGGGAGAACTTTTCCCTGGTGTTGCTGCTCGAGAGCTAGCGCTTTCTTCCAGAGTTCGCAGCGGATAGAATCAGACCATCCCAGCAGGACCTCCTCTGATACTGGTCCTCTATGATGTATCTGCATCTCTTGCAACCTCCTTCTGAATTCCTCTTCCATGGCGGCTGGTATCTGTACCTCTCCTTTCCTTTCAGTTGGTGCTGCTGTGACGTCTGCTGCTTCAGCACCTCTTTGCTGTAGCCAATTTGCATCCACAGCCGCTATAACTAAGTCTATGATCTCCACTGGAGGGTTAGGACCATAATGTGCCAGTCTTATTTTACCAGCCCGATCAAAACTTGCCTCTTCGGGTGTCCTGTCTGTTACGCTGGGCCTTTCCGTTATGTGGTCTTTTATTAATCTCTCCAGTATCTTCCCAACTATGGAAGTTAAACTAACAGGTCTATAGTTACTTGGTAAAGGCTTAATTCCCTTTTTAAATATAGGCACCACATTGGCCCTGCGCCAATCCAGTGATACTATTCCTGTCATGAATGAGTCCCTGGTCCAGGTGCTTTATCCACCTTTATTCCATCTAAATATTTCTGGACCATATCACTTTTGAGCCATTGTGGATTTGGGGCTGTGTCACTACCACCCCATTTTTGGACATGAGCTCCCCCATGCTCCTTTGTATACACAGAACTGAAGAAAGTATTTAATAAATTAGCCTTCTCTTTGTCCCCAGTCACCCACTCTAGATTATTTTGTAAAGGGCCTACATGCTCAGACTTGACCTTTTAATATTAATATATTTGAATAATTTTTTGGGGTTTGTCCTACTATCTTTTGCAATCTGTTGTTCATTTTGAATGTTTGCATCCTTGATTTCCTTTTTACATATCCTGTTATTTTCTTTGTAACATTTAAATGACACTAGTGTTCCCTCATTTTTATATTTTTTAAAAGCTCTTTTCTTATAGTTTATAGCTTTTTTAACTTTGGCAGTGAGCCACATAGGTTTTATTTTTAGCCTTTTAAACTTATTGCCCATGGGAATATACTTTGCAGTAAGTTCACAAACAGTCTTTTTGAAGAATTCCCATTTCTGTTCTGTGCCCATTGATGCCAATATTCCCTCCCAGTCTAAGTCCTGGAGAGCAGCGCTCATCCTTGGAAAATTTGCTCTCTTGAAATTAAGTGTTTTTATCTTTCCCGTATGTGATTTTTGCTTACAACTAACATGAAATGAAATCATGTTATGTTCACTGCTACCCAGGTGTTCCTTTATCTGAACATTAGTAATACACTCTGCATGGTTTGAGATTACCAGGTCCAACAGAGCATCATTCCTAGTTGGGGCCTCAATAAACTGGACCATAAAATTGTCCTGCAATAGGTTTATACATTTTTGCCCTTTAACTGTCCCAGCAGTTCCATTACTCCAGTCAATTTCTGGGTAGTTAAAATCCCCCATTATTATCACCGTCCCAGCCCTTGCAGCCCTTTCCATCTGTGCAAGGAGCTGAGTCTCCACCTCCTCATTAACATTGGGTGGTCTATAACAAACTCCAATGATTAGCTTTGAACTACGCACATCTGTATGCAGTTCCACCCATAATGTTTCAGACTCATCCCACTCTCCATCCACCAGGTCCTCTTTCACACTCGCTTTGAGATCACTTCTCACATAGAGACAGACCCCTCCACCTTTCCTTTTTATCCTGTCTTTCTGAAAGAGTGCATAGCCAGGAATATTAATGCCCAGTCATGTGAGGAATGAAGCCAAGTTTCAGCAATACCGATTACATCATAGCTCTCCTCCTCATGCACCAGAGCTTCCAACTCACCTATTTTGCTTGGCAGACTTCTGGCATCCCATGAGAGTGTGAATAGGACTTTTCTGGGAGGATTACCCATTGCCGTCCACAACAGGAGTGCACTTCATGCTGTTTTATTTCAGCTGGGAGGTAAGCTGCTTGAAAACACAGTGGTGGATTTGCACTGAAGAGTTTTTGTAAAAACACCTTAGCAACTAATGGTGACGGGATCTATTACAGTACTGCACGTATTACAATTTCTTGGAGATCACTGTGTACACTTTGGACTTGATTTTGCAGTTTAAACTCTGCTATTGCTGTGTTTTGTTGTTTTTTCTGTTTGCACAGTTTTTGCACTATTCCTGCTAATTTAGGTTATTATTAATTTGTACTGCTTTTTCAAGTGTTCACGATCACATTCATGTGACATTTATATGTTTTATAATTTTTGCATTTGTGTCACTTATCTGATGTTACCACGTCACTTATTTTTGGTCCTCTTTCATTAGATTGGCCCATAGCCCTCTCCCTCACCTTTTACACTTTAGTTTAATCACAGCGCAGTCACCATCACTCATTTATATTTTCAATTTGTCTATTTGGATTGGACCCCTCGGTGTCTGCTGCAGTGCCCCTGCCACCTTGTCGGTCCCATTTGCCCACTTTGGCTAGCACGGGTGTTCCTAATTTTTTTGATATCTTTTACATCCACCCACCTACTCCTGCTGCTGCCATGGACATCTTCACTTTTATAAAACAGAGAGAAGTGGATCTAGATGTAGTATTCAGCAATGAAGATCCAGTTAGCGACACAAATGTTGAACAACTCATGCGCAAACTAGGACATGGAATGGAGAAAAAAGTTAGCTTGTGGTGGGACGTAACCACCTTTGATAGATATATCAAGGCCAATATCGTACCTAGACGTTTAAGGTGGGATGTCCCTCTCAATGATGGCCATGTTGATCAAGAGTCCATTGATGAGTGGTTCAGGTTCTTCAATGAAAAAGGGGCCGAGCTACTACATCTATTATTAAAACGCAAACAAAAGAAAATGAAAAAGATTGACCAAACCATAGCAGAATTAAAAATACAACTAGAAGTGCATAAAGACACGACTGAATTTATACGTCTTACCGCACAGCTAAATAAAGATCTGAAAAAGAAAGATGCAGATGTCCAACAAAAGAAAAGCAAAAAATATACAAGGGACATTAATGACTACAAAAATTACCTTGTTTTTAAATGGCAGAATAATATAGGACAATTTGATCCTATTTCCGCCTTTTCTACACCTGACAAACCGGGCAAACACCACTTACAACGCATGGATTGGTCACCCATATCAAGATCACCTGTTAGAAATATCCCCTATAAAAATAGAGAACATACGGGAAGAAACATGTCACCTAGGAAAGAAGAAAAATATGAAAACAGACAGCAACATTATAGGAACAATACCCCACATAATGCTGGGAAAAAAGGCCCTCTACCACCTCCAGAAAGGGTCACACAAAATGGGTGGAAGAAACCGTACCATTGGAAAAACAATAAAAACAATAAACAATAAAAAAAACACATAACAAAAATTGGGTTAAACCCAATCAGGGACCAAAAGATACAAGAGGACCCCCGTACGAACCTCATAGACAAGAGAGAAGTCCAGCACACCAACGGACCCACACATGATACTGGGCAGTGGGCAGCAAACATGGACTCAGAGAACCTTCCATGCCTCCTATTCCACCTTTGCCAGGGGAGTGTGCTTACTGATTAGGGATGAGCCAAACACACCCAGGTTCGGTTCGCACCACAACATGAGAACAGGCAAAAAGTTTGAGCGAACCCTATTAAAGCCTATGGGACACGAACATGAAAAATCAAAAGTGCTAATTTTAAAGGCTTATATGCAAGTTATTGCCATAAAAAGTGTATGGGGACCCGGGTACTGCCCTAGGGGACATGGGGGAGGGTCCATAGGTAGAGATAGTCAGCGTGGAGCATATTCCAGAGGGTAGTATTGGGGGCATTAGTGGTAGGTTGATCAAAGCACATAAACCCAAGGTAAGCATAGTAGCAAGTCCTAGTCGCAATCTCGGAACACCCAATAAGAGGATAGTATGCGACTGGTCTAAATTACTTGGCATGTTCACCAATGCCAGGAGCCTGGCGGACAAGATGGGTGAACTGGAGATACTGTTGTATGAGGAGGATTTGGATTTTGTGGGAATTTCAGAGACCTGGTTCAACAGCTCTCATGATTGGCTGGCAACCATTCAAGGGTATACCCTTTATCGCAAAGATAGAGAGGGTAAAAAAGGGGGAGGGGTATGCCTATATATTAAGAATAATGTACAAGTGAATGTGAGAGATGACATCACTAAGGGAGCTAGGGAGGAGGTGGAATCCTTATGGGTGGAGCTCCAAAAGGATGAAGATAAGGTAAAAATAATACTGGGAGAGTGCTATAGGCCCCCTAACCTGAGGGAGGAGGGGGAGACAGATCTCCTATCACAATTTGGATTAGCATCAAGGATGGGAAGTGTTATCATAATGGGGGATTTTAATTATCCACACATAGATTGGGCGGAGGGAACCACGGATTCATCTAAGGCTCGCCAGTTCCTAAATGTCTTGCAGGACAATTTCATGGGTCAGATGGTAGATGCACCAACTAGAAATAAAGCGTTACTGGATCTACTGATTACCAACAATACAGACCAGATTGCGGATGTGGAAATACAGGGCAATTTAGGTAACAGCGATCACAGGTCAATTGGCTTTAGTATAAATCACACAAATAGGAAACAAGGGGAATACAAAGACACTGAATTTCAAAAGAGCCAACTTCCCTAAACTTTGAACCTTGCTAGAAGGCATAAATTGGGATAAAATCTTAGGAACAAAGAACACGGAGGAGAGATGGATTTGCTTTAAGAGCATATTAATAAACGGCATTCGCCAATGCATCCCATTGGGTAATAAATTTAAAAGAGCGAACAAAAGTCCTGGATGACTTAACTCCAATGTAAAAATGCATATAAAAGCAAAGGAGAAGGCCTTCAAAAAATACAAGGTTGAGGGATCATCATCAGCATTCAGACTTTATAAAGAATGCAACAAGAAATGTAAGGGTGCAATTAGGGTGGCTAAGATAGAACATGAAAGACACGTAGCGGAGGAGAGCAAAAAAATCCCAAGGAATTCTTTAAGTATGTAAACAGTAAAAAAGGGAGGACAAACCCAATAGGCCCCATAAAGAATGAGGAAGGACATCTGGTTACAATTGATGGGGAGATGGCGAAGGTATTGAATTTATTTTTCTCCTCAGTCTTCACAGTAACCAAAACTGCAGTGTTAATCCTCATGACACATCACAGGAAGCACCTCCATGGTTAACAGAGGACAGAATTAAAATTAGACTTGGGAAACTTAACATTAAAAAGGCACCAGGACCAGATGGCTTGCACCCGAGGGTACTTAGGGAACTCAGTCAAGTAATTGCCAGACCATTGTTCCTAATTTTTACTGACAGTTTACTGACTGGAATGGTACCAGCTGATTGGAGAAAAGCCAATGTAGCACCAATATTTAAAAAGGGCCCAAAATACATCCCTGGGCATTACAGACCAGTTGGCCTAACATCAATAGTATGTAAGCTCTTGGAGGGGATGATAAGGGACTATATGCAAGATTTTAGTAATGAGAATGGTATCATTAGCAGTAATTTGCATGGATTCATGAAGAATCGTTCTTGCCAAACCAATCTATTAACCTTCTATGAGGAGGTGAGTTGCCATCTAGATAAAGGAAGGCTTGTAGACGTGGTGTATCTGGATTTTGAAAAAAGCATTTGACAATGTTCCCCATAAACGTTTACTGTACAAAATAAGGTCAGTTGGCATGGACCATAGGGTGAGTACATGGATTGAAAACTGGCTACAAAGGCGAGTTCAGAGGGTGGTGATAAATGGGGAGTACTCGGAATGGTCAGGGGTGAGTAGTGGGGTCCCCCAGGGTTCTGTGCTGGGACCAATCCTGTTTAATTTGTTCGTAAACTAACTGGAGGATGGGGTAAGCAGTGCAATCTCTGTATTTGCAGACGATACTAAGCTAAGCAGGGCAATAACTTCTCTGCAGGATGTGAAAATCTTGCAAGTAGATCTGAACAAATTAACCACTTAACGACCGCCCACTGTAATTATACGTCGGCAGAATGGCACGGACAGGCACAATCACGTGCCGGTACGTGACTGCCTTCGTATAGTTGGGGGGTCCGATCGGACCCCCCTTCTATACAGTGAGCGGTGCTTATTTGTTCGGGAGCGATCCATGATGAGGGGACGGCCGCTCGATTCTGGCCACCCCCTCGCGATCGCTCCCGGCGAATGAAAACCTTCCTCTGCCTGTGTAATGTAAACACAGGCAGAGGAAGTGATGTCATCTCTCCTCGTGGCGGTCTTTTTGATCCGGCGCGAGGAGAGAAGACATCTCACAGTAAGTGCACCAACAGCTCACTGACACCAGTACACGTAGGCACACTTTTCACCCCCCAGTCACCCCCAGATCACCCCCCAGAACCCCCAGTCACAGTGCACCGTTTGCAGTGATCATTTTTTTACTGATCACTGCAATCAGTGTCATTTGTGACAGTAAAAAGTTGCAGGGCAGTTAGGTTTAGGCTCCTTTAGGTCCAGGGTAGCCCCCTAACCCCCCCTAATAAATGTTTAACCCCTTGATCGCCCCCCAGGTAACCCTTTCACCCCCTAACGCCAGCGTCACTAAGCGATAGTATTTCCGATCGCTGTATTTAGTGCCGGTGGTGCCCTAGATAGCCAGTTATTTATTTTTAGTTTTGCCGCAGGTTTTTATAGCGTCAGGTACCCCCATATATTATTTTAACCCCCTGATTGCCCCTAGAGTTAACCATTTCACCAGTAATCACCGTATAAGTTTTACTGGTGACACTGGTTAGCCAGTTAGTTATTTAGTTATTTAGGTTACCCGTCAGGTTTTTATATAGCGTCAGGTACCCCCATTTAACCCCCTGATTGCCCCTAGTTAACCCTTTCACCAGTGATCACCATATAAGTTTAACAGGTGACGCTGGTTGGTTAGTTTGCTTTTTATAGCATCAGGGCACCCACCGTATATAACCCAATAAAGGTTTAACCCCCTGATCGCCCGGCGGCTGATATCAATTAGGTTTTAGCGCCAGAGAGGGTCTGCATCACCCCAGGCAGCGTTAGGTTAGTGCCAGTATTGCTAACACCCACGCACAAAGCATACACCTCCCTTAGTGGTATAGTATCTGAACAGATCAATATCTGATCTGATCAGATCTATACTAGCGTCCCCAGCAGTTTAGGGTTCCCAAAAACGCAGTGTTAGCGGGATCAGCCAGATACCTGCTAGCACCTGCGTTTAGCCCCTCCGCGAAGCCCAGCCCAGCCCACCCAAGTGCAGTATCGATCGATCACTGTCACTTACCAAGCACAACACACATAACTGCAGCGTTCGCAGAGACAGTCCTGATCCCTGCGATCGCTAACAGTTTTTTTTTTAAGCGTTTGATACATTTGCTGACAGTCAGGTGCTTTTTTACCTGTGAATCTTACTAGCGTACCCCTAAATTTAGAGCCCAAAATGGCAAGACGAAGGTACACTAGTAAAGAGGCCTACGAGATTCTGAGCATGACAGATAGTGAAGAGGAGGTCACGCATCTGTCAGATTCAGGCTCAGAATATCTTCCCGTAGAAGACAGTGAAGTCAGCGGCTCTGACGACGAAGATGAGGTCCCTGCTAAGGTCAGGCATACCCGATCCCGATCTTCTGAGGTTGTTGAGGAGCAAGAACCGCAGGTCTCTCGTATCATGGAGCAGAGTAGTACTAGCGCCGCTATTCCTTCTGGTGAATTGGCAAGCACCAGCGGCCTAGTACAGTCTGGGCTTACATCCAGCACTGCAGTATCACGTGGTGACGTGGCGAGTCCCATAAGTGCAGTTCAAGCTGGCGAGGTGGCAAGCACAAGTAGTGTCCCGCTGCCACCAAGAAGACAAAGGCAGGCCCGTCGTGCCCATACTGCAGAATTCGCCTATCCTGATTGGATCCTCACCACTTCTGCAGAACCCGTACTTCCCCCATTTACTGCTGATTTTATGCCAATTGATTTTTATTCGCTGTTTTTCACGGAAGATCTCTATAGATCTATTGTGGACCAGAGTAATTTATATGCTGGTCAATTCATCGCCGCTAGTTCCCAGTTGCCTTCCATTGTCAAAGATTGGAAACCAATTACGGTTTCCGAATTTAAGACCTTTCTGGGCCTTTCCCTCAACATGGGCACACATAAATTCCCGTCATTGCGTGCTTATTGGTCCATGCACCCAATTGACCACATGCCCGTGTTCTCTGCCTCCATGCCCAGGAAACGATACGAGCAGATATTGCGGTTCATGCACTTCAACGACAATGAACTTTGTCATCCACGTGGAGACCCTGAATACGACCGGCTCTACAAAATTCGGCCCCTCATAAACCACTTCAACAAACGTTTTGCAGCCTTGTTTATTCCTGATCAAGTTGTCTGCGTTCATGAGTCCCTGATTACATTTTCTGGCCGCTTGTCTTTCAAGCAGTACCTTCCCAGCAAGCGTGCCAGATATGCCCGTCGCTCCACGGGTGGCCGGTGAGCCTACGCTCCAGGGCCTGCATCGGACCGCTCAGCTTCGGCTGACCTTACGGCCGAGTCGCAGCAGCCTGGCCGGTGAGCTTACGCTCCAAGGCTTGCATCGGACCGCTCAGCTTCGGCTGACCTTGCGGCCGAGTCACAGCAGCCTGTCCGGTGAGCGTCACCCTCCAGGGCATACATATGATCGTCCCTTTTGGGTCCAATCACAGCATGCCTGGCCAACAGTCACCTTCCGTGCGCGGACGATGATCTGTTTGGAATGTCTTCCAGCATAATACATGCAGGATAGGTAAGTAAAACTCCCCTGCCTTGGCTGGGTGATTTAGCTGGACATTCCTGGAGAGATCAAGTAAGTGGTTGTGGCCCCTTTCTTCCCTCTCTCCCTGCCTTTCCCTCCTCCCTGGGCTTCTAGCTAAAGGTTGCTGGGTGCTGGGTGCTGGGGGTCACCTAAGGGGTTCCACTGGAGCGGGGCTGGCTGTAACTAACATTTAAAAGAAATGTCATTTTTTCTTACCTGTGTGTGTGTGCTTCCTCCTCCATGCTGTCGGCGGCCATTTTGAGGTGGTCCATGCCAAGTTTGGCCTCTTGTGACTGCCCGGCGGCCATCTTCCTGTGGTTCGGCCACACCCACTGGCCCCTATCAGGTGATCGGCGGCCATGTTTGTCCACCCTGTATGTATATATTGCCATTCGGCGGCCATCTTTTTGTGGGCTACGGCTGCTTGACCTCTATCTTCGGCTCCGCGGCCATTTTCTTGGAGCCCACATTATCTTACATACAGACGTTTTTGGCAGCCATTTTGCGAGAGCCTCCGGCCTCTAGGGTGCATTACACTGGCGCGAAAATTCACACAGGAAGTGCTGATAAAAGAAGCAGACTGACACAGCAGCAGAGGGACAGCATCACAGACGCAGCACACGGCAGCATAGCAGTACCTATCCAGGGTGGTGAGTCCTCTGGGTGACCCAGCGTCTCTGCAGCACAGGAGGGTGGCCTATTGTTATCTTGCCTGCAGCCCTGTGGGTGTCAGCGTGTGGTCAGCATGGCATCTGAGCCAGATGTCTTCTCCCCTGAAACACCAGATTTAGCAGCTGGTGTCCCTGAGGTGTCTATGGATGCTATGTCGGCAATCCTAGAGGCGTTTGCTGCCAGGGTGGAAGCAGCACACGGGAACACAGGGGGTAATAAACGCCCCCGTCCCCTGCAATCTTCTGGGGATATTTGTGATGCAGAACCAGGTCCAGCTACGGCTCATGGCCCAGATTCTGATGCATCAGAGACTGCAGACCGTGACCGATCGGACAGTGAGGATGACTCCAAGTCCAGGTCAGTACGCGAGACGGCTTTGGTATCTGACCTTATTACTGCAGTGCGGGATACGCTAAAGTTGGAAATTACTGCAGAAGTAGCAGATACTCCAGTCCCCTTTGGTTTTCGTAAACCTGCCCGCACTGCTAAGGTGTTCCCTTGTGTGTCTTATTTTGACAAACTCTTATACAAGGAATGGGAGAACCCACTGAGGGTCTTTACAGCCCCAAAGAGGTTTGCAGTACGGTACCCCTTTGAGGAGAGTTTTCTGAAGATATGGACCTCTCCCCCTATAGTGGACCCTTCGGTGTCCAGACTTAATAGAGCCACCACTATTCCAGTAGAAGGGGCTCCTGTTTTCAAGGACCCTGTGGATAAGAAGGCTGAAGCACTCGCTCGCTACCTATACTCAGTGGTAGGCTCGGCAGTACGCCCGGCATTGGCGGGGGCCCTAGTGTCTCAGACACTTACTGAATGGGCAAAATTGCTACTCCAGGGGTTAAAGGAGCGAGATGCTCCTCCTAATGAGATAACTTTGGCCGACCAATTGGTCCAGGGCCTTAAGTTTGTCTGCGAGTCAGACATGGATACTATTCCCCTGCTGTCAAAAGCTTCGGTTTATGCAGTAGCAATACGCCGCCTGATCTGGCTAAAGGGCTGGTCTGCGGACCAGACTTCCAAGAAAGCCCTGTTGGGTCTTCCTTTTAAGGGCGACAGACTTTTTGGGGCCTCTCTGGAAGACATCATCAAGGATGCCACAGGAGGTAAAAGCACTTTGCTTCCCCAAACTAGCAAGGGTAAGGGGCCACGCCAAGGGCAAGGACCCTCCTTTACTGCACGCAAGCGTTTTTTTCGCCCCCTTAGGGCGACAGGGAAAAGACCCCAGGCCGATAAAGCGCCTGCCCAAGGACAAAAGCGCCCTTGGTCCCGCAGACCCAACAAGCCTGCGGACAAGTCTGCGTCCGCATGAAGGTCCGCCCCCACCCAGCTCTCGGGTGGGGGGACGTCTTCGCAAATTCGCGACTCAGTGGACTGCTCTAGTCTCCGACAGGTGGGTTTGCGAAGTAATCTCCTCAGGCTACAAGATAGAATTTCTCTCTTGTCCACCGGACAGATTCATCACCTCCAATCTCCAGCTACTACCGACCTGTCGGGAGGCCCTGTATGGGGCGGTCCAGGGTCTACTGGAACGCGGGGTAGTTATTCCAGTTCCAGAACAGGAACGGGGTCAGGGTTTTTACTCAAATCTGTTCATTGTGCCGAAGAAGGAGGGGGGGTTCGGCCAATCTTGGATCTCAGAGCCCTCAATTGCTTTGTGAAAGTACAAAGATTTCAGATGGAGTCGGTTCGATCTGTAGTCACGGCTCTCCATCCGGGGGACTTTCTGGCCTCCTTGGACATCAAGGACGCATACCTGCATGTCCCCATATACTCCAGACACCAGAGGTTTCTACGATTTGCTATCGGGAAGAACCACTACCAGTTTGTGGCCCTCCCGTTTGGCCTTGCCTCAGCACCCAGGACTTTCACCAAGGTGCTCGCTCTGATTCTGGCACTTCTAAGACAGCGGGGTATCGCTATCACAGGTTACTTGGACGACCTTCTGCTGAAGGCCCCTTCAAGCTCAGAATTAGAGGTAAGCGTGTCCATTACCTGTCAGACTCTTCGAGAATGTGGTTGGATACTAAACACGCAAAAGTCAGTATTGGTGCCCACTCAACGCCTAGCGTACCTGGGGTTGATTCTGGATTCCTCAGAGGCAAAGGTATTCCTCCCTGTGGAGAAGTTGCAGACCCTCCGGGCTGCAGTACGGCAGCTGACTTCAAGGAATTGGTCGTCACTCCGTTTTTGCATGCGAGTGTTGGACCTCATGGTAGCCTCCTTCGAGGCGGTCCCATATGCTCAATACCACACTCGAGTGTTACAGAAGGAAGTTCTGTCCAGATGGAACAGATGCCCTTCATCTCTGGTTTATCAAATCCGAGTGAGCCACCTAGTCAGGAGATCCCTGGTATGGTGGCTGACAGCACCGGCTCTAATGGCCGGGAAGTAATTTCTTCCGGTTTACTGGATAGTGATCACGACGGACGCCAGCCTTACAGGTTGGGGGGGAGTCTGGGGTGTCCAGTCGGCGCAAGGTCGCTGGACCCCAGAGGAAGCCCTCCTGCCGATCAATGTCCTGGAGATCCGGGCGATCAAGCTGTGCCTCTTCAAATGGTCTCAGAGGCTGCAAGGGCGTCCAGTCAGGATCCAGTCAGACAACGCCACAGCGGTGGCATATGTCAATCATCAAGGAGGAACAAGAAGCTCAGCTGCAGCATCGGAGGTTGCTCGCATCCTGAAGTGGGCAGAGAAGAGCGTACCGGCACTATCGGTTGTGTACATTCCGGGTGTGGAAAACTGGCAGGCGGACTACCTGAGCCGCCAGATGCTGGACCAGGGAGAATGGTCCTTACACCCGGAGGTGTTCCAACTCCTCTGCCAAAGATGGGTCACACCAGACGTAGATCTTCTGGCTTCCCGACTCAATCGGAAGGTATTGAGGTTTGTGGCCCGGTCAAGAGCCCCATGGACAGACACAACGGACGCGTTGGTAGCATCGTGGGGTCAGTATCGGCTAATCTATGCCTTCCCTCCCTTAAGGCTTCTTCCTCTTCTGCTCCGCAGAGTGGAGGCAGAGGGAATTCCAATGATCCTAATCGCTCCAGATTGGCCTCAGCGTCCTTGGTATGCCGATCTAGTACGTCTGGTAGCAGACGTCCCCTGGCGCCTACCACTACGGAAGGACCTGCTATCGTAAGGTCCCATACTCCATCCTGCTTTACAGTCATTGGCTTTAACGGCATGGCTGTTGAGAACCAGGTACTGAGAGACCGGGGCCTGTCAGACTCAGTAATCTCTACTATGAGAAGTGCTCGAAAACTGTCCTCTAGGAAGGTTTATCACCGCACTTGGAAGGCCTACATCTCCATGTGTGAGGAAATGAAATGGCATCCACGTACCTATTTGGTTTCCAGAATCCTGCTGTTTTTACAGCATGGGGTGGACCAAAGGCTTGCCCTAAGTACGATTAAGGGTCAGATATCTGCCCTGGCTGTATTTTTTCAGCGACCCCTGGCGACTCACTCTCTCGTGAGTACATTTGTGCAGGGGGTTCGACATGTGGCCCCTCCGGTCCGTCCCCCGTTACCTCCGTGGGACTTGAACCTGGTCCTCTCGGTGCTTCAGAAGGCACCGTTTGAGAAGATTAGAGATATTCCCGTTGACACTTTCTCAGAAAGTGGTCTTTTTGGTGGCTGTTAAGTCAGTTAGACGAGTCTCTGAGCTGGCAGCCTTGTCCTGCAAGGCTCCCTATTTGATTTTCCACAAGGATAAGGTGGTGCTGCGGCCGCAGCCTTCCTTTCTACCGAAAGTCGTTTCGGCTTTTCATCTCAACGAAGACATTGTACTTCCATCCTTGTGTCCTCATCCGTCGAATCCTAAGGAGTCGGCGTTGCATTCCTTGGACGTTGTCCGAGCTTTGAGAGTATACCTATCTGCTACTTCCCTGTTCCAGAAGTCAGACTCACTGTTTGTTTCGGTGGCTGGTCCCAAGAAGGGCCAAGCAGTCTCATTGGCCACCATCTCTAGGTGGATCCGACAGATAGTAATCCAGGCTTACGCCTTAAAGGGTCAGGCGCCCCCTTTTCCTGTCACAGCGCATTCGACCAGGGCAATAGGTGCCTCTTGGGCTTTCCGACATCAAGCGTCTGTTTCCCAACTATGTAAAGCGGCGACTTGGTCGTCCGCTCACACTTTCACAAAATTCTACAAAGTTGATATAGGTTCATCTTCGGATGCCTCTTTCGGCCGCAAGGTTTTGCAAGCGGCTGTTTAGAGTTGCAACTCCTCCGTTGGAGGAGTGCTGTTTTGTGTTTTGGGGTGAAGTTTGTTTTTATGCTGTTACCACCCCTTGTTTTTTCTCTGACACTGCTTTGGGACGTCCCACTTTGTCAATAGAGAAGCTGTGTCGGTCCATGGACGAAAGAGTAAATAGTATTTTTTACTCACCGTAAAATCCTTTTCTCTGAGTCCATGGACCGACACAGCACCCACCCCTCCTTTTAAGTTTGTACTGCTTTTTGACGAACTGATCTGCGAGATGCAGACTGAGAGGTTATACCCAGAGGGTCCGCCCCCTGGGCGGTACTGTAGAAGGTGTGATGCAACACTTTTTACAAGTTTTTCTGCCTAGTCACTCCTAATTAACGGATAATACCCACTTTGTCAATAGAGAAGCTGTGTCGGTCCATGGACTCAGAGAAAAGGATTTTACGGTTTGTAAAAAATCCTATTTTTCCTTCTTACCTCCCTTCATGCAGACACGACAGTCCAAATTCGTACAGCGACTGGTGTTGTGGAGAAACCCCTCTGTGTCCACGAATATAACAAAAATATGGGAGGGGTGGACCTCAACGACCAGTTGTTGGCGCCGTATCTAATTGACCGTAAGGCGAGACGCTGGTACAAAAAAGTGTCTCTATCCTTATTCCAATTGGCTTTCCTGAACGCTCATGTGCTATACAGAGCTTCAGGCGGGACTTTATCTCTTCTAAAATTCCAGAATGAGATAGTCACAGAACTCCTGTATCCAGGCAGTTCTGCCTGCACCTCACCATCCCCTACCAAATGCAGTAAGCCGGCTGCATGAGAGGCATTATCCGTATGTCCTCCAGAGTACCCCTACCCAACGAACCCCCCAAAAAAGGTGTCGTGTCTGTAGCAAGCGCGGATTTAGGCGTGACACCCGTTGTTTTTGTCCACTCTGTCCTGACAATCCTGGTCTTTGCATTGGTGAATGTTTTGAACGCTTCCACTCAAAAGTGACGTTTTAGCGTAGGGTATAGCATTTCACAGACTAGGACACACTTACACAGGGTCTCCCAAGATGCCATTGCATTTTGAGAGACCCGAACCATTACAGTTGTTAAAGTTACAAAAAAAATTGTAAAAAAAAAACAAAAAACGTAAAAGCAAAAAACACAAAAGAAAACAAAAATAGTTGTTGTTTTATTGTTCTCTCTCTCTCTCTATTTTCTCTCTATTGTTCTGCTCTTTTTTACTGTATTCTATTCTGCAATGTTTTATCATGCTTGCTTTTCAGGTATGTAATTTTTTGTTTTCAGGTGCGCCATTCAGCTGCAGCGCGGAATTATTTATCTTGACAGCAACAGCGTTTGCTCCCACGATATGTAAAGCCGTGACTCCAGTGCTGTAGGAGGGGATTTCACCACCACAGTTAAAAAAAAGAGCATATATGCCGAAGCATGGGGGCAGCAGGGGCGGAGGAGCAATTTTGCTCCTAATGCCGCGTATATACGGTCGAAATTACGACGGAGGCTTGCCCGTGGAAAAGTCAGACCATGTGTACGTGGCATAACCTTTTATGCCGCGTACATACGGTCGAAATTCCGACAGAGGCTTGCCCGTGGAAAAGTCCGACCGTGTGTACGCGGCATAACTTTTTTTGCGGGAGGATGCCCCCATGCTTCGGCATATATATATTTTAGGCACAGGTTGCGTTAAATTTTTTTTTTATCTTTTACTAGGTTTTTTTGGGGTATTTGCTTTGCAGGTATGGTATGGTAAGGTCTTACTGTTGTAGTGTAATGTTACTTTGTTTTAATGTTAACCATCATTTGCTTAGCAGGTACGCCATTCAGTTGCAGCGCGGATCTATTTATCTTGACAGCAACAGCGTTTGCTCCCACGATACATAAAGCCGTGACTCCAACGCTGTAGGAGGTGATTTCACTACCACAGTTAAAAAAAAGAGCATATATGCCAAAGCATGGGGGCAGCAGGGGAGGAGGAGCGATTTTGCTCCTAATGCCGCGTACATACGGTCGAAATTCCGACGGAGGCTTGCCCGTGGAAAAGTCAGACTGTGTGTACGCGGCATAACTTTTTTGCGGGAGGATGCCCCCATGCTTCGGCATATATAAATGGTGCATGTATGCCCATCATTAGAAGTGGGTGGATGAAGGGAGGTATTCTAATGGTGGGCATACCCACCGATCAATCTCTTTTTTTCGTTCAGCCAACAGGCTGCATGAAAAAAAAAGATTACAATACATGTCCAACAAGGACCAGCAACGTACTGGTATGTTGCTGGACTTGGAATGGTTATACCAGATTGATGCCTGTGGGTTTAGGTATCATCTTGGTATCATTCTTTTCAGCCAGCGGCCGGCTTTCATGTAAAAGCAATCCTAGCGGATAATTAGCCTCTAGACTGCTTTTACAAGCAGTGGGAGGGAATGACCCCCCCCCCCGGATATAAACGGCGCCATTGGGAAATTGGGAAAGCATTTTATCACACCGATCTTGGTGTGGTCAGATGCTTTGAGGGCAGAGGAAAGATCTAGGGTCTAACCCCCCAATTTTTTTCAAAAAAAAGAGTACCTGTCACTGCCTATTGCTATCATAGGGGATATTTACATTCCCTAAGATAACAATAAAAATGGTAAAAAATAAAATAAAATATGGAAGGAACAGTTTAAAAATAAAATAAAAAAGCAAAATAAATAATAAAAAAAAAAAAAAGCACCCCTGTCCCCCCCTGCTCTTGCGTAAAAGCGAACACAAGCGTCGGTCTAGCGTCATATGTAAACAGCAATTGCACAATGCATGTGAGGTATTACCGCAAAGGTCCGATCGAGGGCAGTAATTTTAGCAGTAGACCTCCTCTGTAAATCTAATGGTAACCTGTAAAGGCTTTTAAAGGCTTTTAAAAATGTATGTAGTTTGTCGCCGCTGCGCGTTTGTGCGCAATTTTAGAGCATGTCGTGTTTGGTATCCATGTACTCGGCCTAAGATCATCTTTTTTATTTCATCAAACATTTGGGCAATATAGTGTGTTTTAGTGCATTAAAAATAAAAAAGTGTGTTTTTTCCCCAAAAAATGCGTTTGAAAAATTGCTGTGCAAATACTGTGTGGAAAAAAAAAAATGAAACACCCACTATTTTAATCTGTAGGGCCTTTGCTTTAAAAAAATATATAATGTTTGGGGGTTCAACATAATTTTCTTGCAAAAAAAAATAATGTTTTCATGTAAACAAAAAGTGTCAGAAAGGGCTTTGTCTTCAAGTGGTTAGAAGAGTGGATGATGTGTGACATAAGCTTCCTAATGTTGTGCATAAAATGCCAGGCAGTTCAAACCCCCCCCCCCCAAATGACCCCATTTTGGAAAGTAGACACCCCAAGCTATTTGCTGAGAGGCATGTTGAGCCCATTGAATATTTTTTTTTTTTGTCCCAAGTGATTGAATAATGCCAAAAAGAAAACAAAATGTACAAAAAGTTGTCACTAAATTATATATTGCTCAAACATGCCATGGTTATATGTGGAATTGAACCCCAAAATACATTCTGTTGCTTCTCCTGAGTACGGGGATACCACATGTGTGAGACATTTTGGGAGCCTAGCCACGTACAGGACCCCGAAATCCAAGCACCGCCTTCAGGCTTTCTAAGGGTGTAAATTTCCGGCTACTGGAAATGGAGCGAGTACAAAGAAGGGCAACAAAGCTAATAAAGGGTCTGGAGGATATTAGTTATGAGGAAAGGTTGCAAGCACTGAACTGATTCTCTCTGAGAAGCGATAGGGATAAAACTTTTTTGCTGAACGGAGTTTAACAAGACACGTGGCCACTAAAATTAGAAGAAAAGAGGTTTAATCTTAAACTACGTAGAGGGTTCTTTACTGTAAGGGTGGCAAGGATGTGGAATTCCCTTCCACAGGTGGTGGCCTCAGCGGGGGGGCATCAATAGTTTCAAGAAACTATTAGATAAGCACCTGAACGACCACAACATACAGGGATATACAAGGTATTACTGACAAATAATCACACACATAGGTTGGACTTCATGGACTTGTGTCTTTTTTCAACCTCACCTACTATGTAACTATGTAACTATGTATCAATGCAAAAAAAGGTTTTTAAAACAACAATTTTTTCAGGAGCAGTGATTTTAATAATGCTTAAAGTGAAACAATAAAAATGAAATATTCCTTTAAATATCGTGACTGGGGGGTCCCCTTAGTCTGCCTGTAAAGTGGCACATCTGTGTGATGTGTAGAACAGTGCCGCAGCAAAATTAGATTTCTAAAGGGAAAAATGTAATTTAAACTTGCTCGCGGCTGTAAAGTATTACTGGCTCCTGGCAATATGGATGAAAAATAGGGACGGGCCAAACACCCCCTGGTCCGGTTCGCACCAGAACATGCGAACAGGCAAAAATTTTGTGCGAACATGCATACCCTATTAAAGTCTATGGGACACGAACATTAAAAATCAAAAGTGCTAATTTTAAAGGTTTATATGCCATAAAAAGTGTATAGGGACACGGGTACTGCACCAGGGCACATGTATCACTGCAATATAAAATAAAAAATTAAAACAACAATTTTTTCAAGAGCAGTGATTTTAATAATGCTTAAAGTGAAACAATAAAAATTAAATATTCCTTTAAGCAGTTGTCAACCGGCCGCCGTCAAATGACGGCGGCAGGAAGACACTTTTATTCTGGGCGGACGTCATATGACGTTGCGCCTTTAAAATCCACTAGGGGGCGCGCGCGCCCACCGCGTCACTGGGGACCCGATGCGCGTGCCTGGCGGACGGGATGGCCGCCGGGCACCCGCGATTGCCCAGTAACCGAGCAGGACCGTGGATCTGTGTGTGTAAACACACAGATCCACGTCCTGTCAGGGAGAGGAGACCGATGGTGTGTCCCTTGTACATAGGAACACAGATCGGTCTCCTCCCCCAGTCAGCCCCCTCCCCCCACAGTAAGAATCACTAATAGGGAACACATTTAATCCCTTCCTCGCCCCCTAGTGTTAACCCCTTCCCTGCCAGTCATGTTAATACAGTAATCAATGCATTTTTATAGCACAGGTCGCTGTATAAATATGAATGTCCCAAAAATGTGTCAAAAGTGTCCGATGTGTCCGCCGCAATATCGCAGTCACGATAAAAATCGCTGATCGCCACCATTACTAGTAAAAAAAATTAAAATAATAAAAATGCTATAAATATATCCCCTATGTTGTAGACGATATAACTTTTGCGCAAACCAATCAATATACGCTTATTGCGATTTTTTTTTACCAAAAATATGTAGAAGAATACGTATCGGCCTAAACTGAGGAAAATTTAAAAAAAATTAATAAAAAATTGATATTTATTATAGCAAAAAGTAAAAAATATTGTGTTTTTTTTTTCAAACTTGTCGCTCTTCTTTTGTTTATATCGCAAAAAATAAGAACCACAGAGGTAATCAAGTACCACCAAAAGAAAGCTCTATTTGTGGGAAAAAAAGGACGCAAATTTAGTTTGGGTACAGCGTCGCACCACCGCGCAATTGTCATTCAAAATGTGACAGCGCTGAAAGCTGAAAAATGGCTTGGGCAGGAAGGGGGTTAAAGTGCCCAGTAGGGAAGTGGTTAAATATCATGCCTGGGGGGGTCCCCTTGGTCTGCATGTAAAGTGGCGCATCTGCTGTGTAATGTTTTTACAGTGCTGCAGCAAAATTATATTTCTAAAGGAAAAAATTTAATTTAAAATTGCTTGCGGATGTAATGTATTGCCGGATCCCGGCAATATAGATAAAAATCAAGGAAAAAAGCAGCGTGGGTTCCCCCACCCAGTCCATACCAGGACCTTTGGGTCTGGTATGGATTTTAAGGGGAACTTCATGCCCAAATTGACGTGGGGTCCCCCCCATACCAGACCATTATCCGAGCATGCAGCCTGGAGGACAGAATAGGGGGGGACAAGCGAATGGGGGGCTTATTGTAATCTGGAATTCCCCCCCCTATGTGAATGAAAGTGTCAAAAAGTAAAACAGTTTTTGACAATTCCTTTATCAAAGAAGAAAAAAAAATGTCCATCCATCTTCAATCACTCCGCCCGACAGACCCAAAAAATAGAAAAATGAAAATACTCCGTCTCCATGGGAGGCATCCCGCCAACTGCTGTCTTTTCGCTGTGACAGCTGTTATATAGGCAAGGGTGGGCCACCCGCTGATGTAACCGGATGACCCCACCCCCTCTGGTGGCACATGATGTCAGAAGAGCGGGGTCACGCGGTTACGTCACCAAGTTGCCCTGCCCTTGCCTATATAACAGCTATCACAGCCAAGAGACAGCAGTCGGCGGGAAGCCTCCCATCGAAGCAGAGTTTTTTTTATTTTCTATTTTGCGGGTCCATTGGGCGGTGTGATTAAAGATGGATGGACATCGCAGGACACTTTTTGTTTTTTTAATAAAGGAATTGTCAATTACCCATTCACATGTGGGGGGCGAGATCTGGGGTCTCCCTTGTTAAGACCCCCACAACCACTGGGCCAGGGTTGTGCGGATAAGGCCCTTGTCCCTATAAACATATTGAGGGCAAGCGGCCTGGTATGCTTCAGGAGGGGGGGCACTCGCTCGTCCCCCTCCCCCCCAATTCTTTTTTTTAAATTTGCTGGGAAGTTCCCCTAAAATCTATACCAGACCCAGAGGGCCTGGTATGGACTGGGGGGGGGGGGGCCTAATGCCGTTTTTTTTATTCTGTCATAGGGTTCCCCTTATCCACTTGAATACACTGTATTACTGTATATACTGTACACTGACTGCACTGTATATACAGTCATGGCCGAAATTGTTGGCACCCCAGAAGTTTTTCCAGAAAATTAAGAATTTCTCACAGAAAAGTATTGCAGTAACACATGTTTTGCTATACACATGTTTATTCCCTTTATGTGTATTGGAACAAAACAAAAAAAGGGAGGAAAAAAAAGCAAATTGGACATAATGTCAAACAAAACTCAAAAAATGGGCTGGTCAAAATTCTTGCCACCCTTTACTTAATATTTGGCTGCACACCCTTTGGAAAAAATAACTGAAATCAGTCGCTTCCTATAACCATCAATAAGCTTCTTACACCTCTCACCCGGAATTTTGGACCACTCTTCCTTTGCAAACTGCTCCAGGTCTCTCTTATTGGAAGGGCGTCTTTTCCCAACAGCAATTTTAAGATCTCTCCACAGGTGTTCAATGGGATTTAGATCTGGACTCATTGCTGGCCACTTTAGAACTCTCCAGCGCTTTGTTGCCATCCATTTCTGGGTGCTTTTTGACGTATGATCCTTTAGTAATCCTCAGATTTCATGATGCCTTGCACACATTCAAGGCACCTAGTGCCAGAGGCAGCAAAACAACCCCAAAACATCATTGAACCTCCATCATATTTCACTGTAGGTACTGTGTTCTTTTCTTTGTAGGCCTCATTCCGTTTTTGGTAAACAGTAGAATGATGTGCTTTACCAAAAAGCTCTATCTTGGTCTCATCTGTCCACAAGACGTTTTCCCAGAAGGATTTTGGCTTACTCAAGTACATTTTGGCAAACTGCAGTCTTGCCTTTTTATGTCTCTGTGTCAGCAGTGGGGTCCTCCTGGGTCTCCTGCCATAGCGTTTCATTTCATTTAAATGTCGACGGATAGTTCGCGCTGACACTGATGCTCCCTGAGCCTGCAGGACAGCTTGAATTTCTTTGGAACTTGTTTGGGGCTGCTTATCCACCATCCAGACTATCCTGCGTTGCAACCTTTCATCAATTTTTCTGTTCCGTCCACGCCATGGGTTGCAAACTTCTTGATAATGTTGCACACTGTGGACAAAGGAAAATCTAGATCTCTGGAGATGGACTTGTAACCTTGAGATTGTTGATATTTTTCCACAATTTTGGTTCTCAAGTCCTCAGACAGTTCTCTTCTCCTCTTTCTGTTGTCCATGCTTAGTGTGGCACTAAGTGAACTTCTCTCTTTTTTATCTGCTTTCAGGTGTGATTTTTATATTGCCCACACCTGTTACTTGCCCCAGGTGAGTTTAACCACTTTGCGCCCGCCATACAACAAATGACGGCAGCAAAGTGGTACTAAAATGCCGGGAGGCCGTCATTGTACGGCCTCCGCTCCTCCGGCCACTAGGGGGCGCGCGAGCGCCGCGGGCGCCACGCGCGCATGCCCGGCGCATCACTGAGATGCCGATGCGCGTGCCTGGCAGCCGCGATGTCCGCCAGGTACCCACGATCGGCCAGTACACAGACAAGGACGTGGATCTGTGTGTGTAAACACACAGATCCACGTCCTGTCAGGGAGAGCAGACTGATGCTGTGTCCCTTGTACATAGGGACACAGATCGGTCACCTCCCCCAGTCAGTCCCCTATCCCCCACAGTAACAATCACTCATAGGGCACACATTTAACCCCTTCCTCGCCCCCTAGTGTTAACCCCTTCCCTGCCAGTCACATTTATACAGTAATCATTGCAGTTTTATAGCACTAATCGCTGTATAAATGTGAATGGTCCCAAAAATGTGTCAAAAGTGTCCGATGTGTCCGCCGCAATATCGCAGTCCTGACAAAAATCGCAGATAACCGCCATTACTAGTAAAAAAAAAATAATAAAAAAAAATTCAGAATTCTATCCCCTCTTTTGTAGACGCTATAACTTTTGCGCAAACCAATCACTATATGCTTATTGGGATTTTTTTTAACCAAAAATATGTAGAAGAATACGTATCGGCCTAAACTGAGGAAAAAATAGTTTTTTAAAAAAAAAATTGGGATATTTGTTATAGCAAAAATCAAAAAATATTGTGTTTTTTTTCAAAATTGTCGCTCTTTTTTGGTTTATAGCGCAAAAAATAAAAACCGCAGAGGTGATCAAATACCACTAAAAGAAAGCTCTATTTGTGGGAAAAAAAGGACGTCAATTTTGTTTGGGAGCCACGTCGCACGACCGCGCAATTGTCATTCAAAGCGTGACAGTGCCGAAAGCTGAAATTTCGCCTGGGCAGGAAGGGGGTTTATGTGCCCAGTAAGCAAGTAGTTAAAGGAGCATCACATGCTTGCAACAATCTTATTTATCCACAATTTTGAAACAGTGCCAAGAATTTTGACCAGCCCAATTTTGGAGTTTTGTGTGACATTATGTACAATTAGCTTTTTTTCCTCCCTTTTTTTGTTTTGTTCCAATACACACAAAGGGAATAAACGTGTGTATAGCAAAACATGTGTTACTGCAATACTTTTCTATGAGAAATACTTGATTTTCTGGAAAAATTTCTGCAGTGCCAACAATTTCGGTCATGACTGTATAGGCCTGGTATGGTTCAGGAGCTGCTTGCTCGGATAAGGGTCTGGTAAGGATTTTGGGAGGACCCCAGGGCCAATTATTATTTTTTTGGCATGGAGTTCCTCTTAAAATCCATGCCAGACCCAAAGGGCCTGGTATGGATTTTGGGGGACCCCATGCCGTTTTTGTTTTTCTTAATTCTGTCGTAGGGTTCCTCTTAATCACTTCAATGCACTATATTATATACTCTGCACTGTGTGTGTGTGTGTGTATATATATATATTATATCTATATATATATCTATAGAGAGATATATATCTCTCTATATATCTATATATAGATATATATCTCTATAAATATATATAGATATATATATCTATATATAGTTACATAGTAGGTGAGGTTGAAAAAAAACAAGTCCATCAAGTCCAACCTATGTGTGTGATTTTATGTCAGTATTATGTTGTACAGTGCCTTGCAAAAGTATTCATCCCCTTGGCTTTTTAACAATTTTGTTACATTACAGCCTTTAGTTCAATGTTTTTTTTTTAATCTGAATTATATGTGATGGATCAGAACACAATAGTCTAAGTTGGTGAAGTAAAATTAGAAACATATATACATAAAACTATTTTTCCCCCCCAAAAAAATGATAATTGGCATGTGCGTATGTATTTACCCCCTTTTTTATGAAGCCCATAAAAAGCTCCGGTGCAACCAATTACCTTCAGAAGTCACATAATTAGTGAAATAATGTCCATCTGTGTGCAATCTAAGTGTCACATGATCTGTCATTACATATACACACCTTTTTGAAAGGCCCCAGAGGCTGCAACACCTAAGCAAGAGGCACCACTAACCAAACACTGCCAGGAAGGCCAAGGAACTCTCCAAACAAGTAAGGGACAATGTTGTTGAGAAGTACAAGTCAGGGTTAGGTTATAAAAAAATATCCAAATTTTTGATGATCCCTAGGAGCACCATCAAATCTATCATAACCAAATGGAAAGAACATGGCACAACAGCAAACTTGCCAAGAGACGGCCACACACCAAAACTCAAGGACCGGGCAAGTAGGGAATTAATCAGAGAGGCAGCACAGAGACCTAAGGTAACCCTGGAGGAGCTGCAGAGTTCCACAGCAGAGACTGGAGTATCTGTGCATAGGACGACAATAAGCCGTACGCTCCATAGAGTTGGGCTTTATGGCAGAGTGGCCAGAAGAAAGCCATTACTTTCAGCAAAAAACAAAATGGCACATTTTGAGTTTGCGAAAAGGCATGTGGGAGACTCCCAAAATGTATGGAGGAAGGTGCTCTGGTCTGATGAGACTAAAATGTAACTTTTTGGCCATCAAAAAAAAATCTTTGTCTGGCGCAAACCCAACACATCACATGACCCAAAGAACACCATCCCAGCTCAGCAGTCGGGACTGGGAAACTGATCAGAGTTGAGGAAAAGATGGATGGTGCTAAATACAGGGATATTCTAGAGCAACACCTGTACCCCTCTGTGTGTGATTGGAGGCTAGGATGGAGGTTCACCTTCCAGCAGGACATTGACCCCAAACACACTGCTAAAGCAACACTTGAGTGGTTTAAGGGGAAACATGTAAATGTGTTGTAATGGCCTAGTCAAATCCCAGACCTCAATTCGATAGAAAATCTGTTGTCAGACTTAAAGTTTGCTGTTCACAAGCGTAAACCATTCAACTTGAAGGAGCTGGAGCAGTTTTGCAAGGAGGAATGGGCAAAAATCCCAGTGGTAAGATGTGGCAAGCTCATAGAGATTTATCCATGCGACTTGAAGCTGTGATAGCCACAAAATGTGTCTCTACAAAGTATTGACTTTAGGGGGGTGAATAGTTATACATGTAGCGAGTGTCAAATTTAGTGGGGTGTATCTGGGCTATAGATGGCCCAGATACATTGATTTTAGGGATTTATGGACACTTTGGAGTGTGGGAGGTATGAATGGTGTCATAAATAAACAAAAACTAAAACTCGCGCTTATGGAGACATACAAAAATAAATGACAAGTGAAAAGAAATTATTATATGCGCAGCTGCTACAGCATAAGGCACTAACACCTTGAGAGATAAAAAATTATAAAATGCAGCGCTAGCGAATATAAATGTGCTCAATACAAACGTATGTGTGAATGTCAACCATCTAAACCTTTCGGGATGATGGTACACACTATTAGTGAAAAGATTATGCACCAATGATTGGTGTCACCAGAAATGCAGTGGGTGTAATACTAAATGTTACCACTAAAAAGTGATCAACTAAGTAAAACCAGAAAATATACTGTGCAAAACATTAAATGAACTGAACAACCAGGCAAATAGCTCTAGGAGTAATTCACAGTACTACAGATGGTTTTCAACATCAAAGAAATAATGTCCCATTTGCAACAGTGGTTGTAATATAGAAGGAAGGGAAAAAAAAAAAATGCTTTAAAATAAAATAAAAGTCACCCAACATCCAACTTCTAGGACCAATAATGTTCGGTGAAATTCAACAGTTGGCTCAATAGCAGCAGAGATCAGAGGACCATGTGGGGAATAAAAAGAAAAAGCAACTTGTGAAGTACCGCTTAGGAACAGATTAACAATACGCTGTTATTGGGAAAACTCACAAGCCTTCAATGATAACCGAGCGTCAGTGTGTTCCGGGTTCACAACGGACCTTGATGATGCCCTGGAGGAGGGGCGAAATGCATTGACAAATATCCGGTCAACACTAAGAACCAGTGACGCTGCTTCCGGTTCTTGTGGAACGCACGCCGTTGTGAACCCGGAACACACTGACGCTCGGTTATCATTGAAGGCTTGTGAGTTTTCCCAATAACAGCGTATTGTTAATCTGTTCCTAAGCGGTACTTCACAAGTTGCTTTTTCTTTTTATTCCCCACATGGTCCTCTGATCTCTGCTGCTATTGAGCCAACTGTTGAATTTCACCGAACATTATTGGCCCTAGAAGTTGGATGTTGGGTGACTTTTATTTTATTTTAAAGCATTTTTTTTTATTTTATTTTTTTTTAATTTATTTTTATTTTTATTTTTTTTATTTATTTTTTTATTTTATTTTTTCCCTTCCTTCTATATTACAACCACTGTTGCAAATGGGACATTATTTCTTTGATGTTGAAAACCATCTGTAGTACTGTGAATTACTCCTAGAGCTATTTGCCTGGTTGTTCAGTTCATTTAATGTTTTGCACAGTATATTTTCTGGTTTTACTTAGTTGATCACTTTTTAGTGGTAACATTTAGTATTACACCCACTGCATTTCTGGTGACACCAATCATTGGTGCATAATCTTTTCACTAATAGTGTGTACCATCATCCCGAAAGGTTTAGATGGTTGACATTCACACATACGTTTGTATTGAGCACATTTATATTCGCTAGCGCTGCATTTTATAATTTTTTATGAATGGTGTCATGTTCCCTGCGGTCCCTAGGTGGCGATGTCACCTGGGACCGGAGTTGAACTGCCATTCTAGAGCCGTGCCCTTTTTGTCCTCTCGCGGCAGTAGTACGGCGGGGCGGGGAGCCCGCTGTGCCTGCTGGGAGAGGATATAAAAGGGGGCAGACATCTTGCACACGAGGTCCATTCCCCAGGCACCTTCGGCCTGGGGGCTGCTGCGGTTCGTCTGTGCGCAGGTGCCCTTGGCCTAGGCGCGTGGAGTGGAGTTCCATCCCAGGCACCTTCAGCCTGGGCTGAGGTACTTTACCAGGAGGCCTGGGGCCCAGTACCTTAGACTGGGTCCCGCGAGGGCGAAGTATTCCTAAGGTGACCCCGGTATTGGGTGCCTGAATTCTGGGCATAAGGGACCAGAGATGTGACCTCCCCGAAGAGCCAGCGCAGCATTTGGTGCCGGTGGAGGCCTCTGGTGAGCGTCCGGATGGATGTCTTCCTCTGACAGGGGTCGTTTGTTCTAAAGAAGGTACTTCACGTTCTCATGGTCTGTGGCAGAGACCCATCTTTCTCAGGTCAGTGGCAGGCCTCATCCAAGGCCTGTGGCAGGGGCCTCAACGTTCACCCAGATCAGTGGCAGTGACCAAATTCACAGTCGGTGGCAGCTACTGTGCGCCAAGCCTGTTTGCACTAAACGGAACAGGAGAAACTTTATTCATTAGTTGTGCCTGGACCTACTCTTCCCTACACCTTGTCTGTTCTTTTAAAAGTCAACCAGTCTCAAAGCAATAAAACAGTGTTGGACTTTTTATGGTGTGGAACTCGTGTTACTGGAAGCTAAGTGTCCCTGTCAGTGACAGTGACAATCATCTTCCATAGGAGAAGCTGAGGCTCCGGCCTAAAACGCAGACCCGAAGGTAAACGGTTTAGCTCATATCTCTGTATACTACATCAGAGAGCCGAGCTGGTGATGTGCATCTTCCTCCCTTCTCCCAGATACCCCTAGACGAGTAAAACCAGCCGCAGAGAGAGGGGGGAAGGTGGGGGAAGACTGTTACACGTGGGGGCTCTAAGTCCAGGATTTGTGTTTATGCAATGGAGCCGAAGCTATCGGAGTTTGAACTTTGCTGCCCAGAAGAGTTCCGAGTAGGTTGGCCATATTGGCCACTGCGCCAGCAGGCACACCCTCCCTGCACAGTTCATGGGCGTGACATGGAGAAAGCCCACAAACTGGTGTGCCAGAGGGGAGGAGTCCGGCCATGTGAAGAGGTACACGTGGGGACTTTGGCGCCAGTTATGCAGTGCGCGATGGAGCAGCAATCAGTCACTATGTTCAGCAATGCCTCGTGGGTTCCAGTCTCAAATACAACGAGGATGACTTCAACTGCTGCTCCGATTTACAGATACGGGGATTCGGCTCAAGCCCCGGGGACGATTCGCCTTGTACACCTGCAAGGATGTTGAGGCCCTGGGTATGATTTGTCCCCGATGTTCAGGACTGGTGGTACAGTTAAAGCCATTCGGGCGCTGCGAGGCCTGCGGGGAGTTCACGTTTGAGGTGGAGCAATCCATAGAGAGACCTCGGGTCTTCCACCTCAGCCCTACAACAGGCGCCGCCACTCAAAAAGAAGAAATCAACGATTGGACAGCCGTCCCTACGCGCACTGTAGAGACCTCCGTGGAGGTCGCGAACAAAGGGATGGAGGATGCTAAATCCGGAGATGCTGCTTCGGTCACCACAGTTTCCCTACTCCCAGCGCCAACAAGGAAGGTCGGTCTTGTGAGAGCTTCCAGCGGCCGAGATGGAGGACAACCCCTGCGTTCGCCTGGCCCGGATGGATCCGGTAGGAAGAGTCCTGGACATCCCTTCACAAGTTTGGGCCGAGGTAAGCCAGGGACCGGGACTTGGTGTTGGGACGGAGGTGTCGGGGATTCACGGCCCCTTCAGCCCGTGGGCGGGAGTGATTCAGTGTCCACTACCAACTACCTGCCCGCGGAGGAGTGTGACACCTCCGACCTGGAGTCGGTCTCTGATGTGGGAGACAACGTCGTCGTAGACTAAATGTTTGCTGAGAAGGGCTGGGACAAGATGCCTCTCTCCTCATCCCGTAGAGCCAGGGATCCACCTATGTCCACAGGGGATAGTACACCCCGGGTGGAGGCACCAGCGCCTGAGGAGGGACCCCGTCCCCGGCCTGCCCTTCAGCCCCCAGTGCCTCCTGCACCTACCACCGGGGACAAGAGACTGTCGCGGCGGGCACCTATGCCCAACTTGGAGGTGGTCAAGGCACCTCGCCATCCGGATTCAATCGTCCTGCCGGGCGAGGGAGAACGCTCTACCATGCCTCCCTTGTCTAGGCTACAGCGTTTGTTCTGCCAGAAAGTTGCCAACGAATATGGGTGGGAGTACCCATACTTATCAAAGGAGCTGCTTTATGAAGTGGAAGTTTGCAGGGACCGTTGGTACAATGATTTCGTGTGGACACACATCAAAGTCCCACACGCACGCAGGTACCTCACTTGTTCCCCAAAAGCATCCCAAAGATTTAAGGACTGTAAAGCGGAGGGGATGTTGGGTCGGCACATCCATGCTGACGGAGTGTTTATCCGAAGGAAAGAAGGGGAGGATGTCGAATACCACATAGAGACTGTGGATAAACATTTTAAACCCCTTGTCTTGCCGCATCCCAGATTCTACTTGTAGGAGAAAAGACTCCTTGCTTAGTGCCTTGCAAGTTTGCTGAACTTTCCGGGGTTTGTTTCTTTCCCAGGAAACCCAGGAACTGTACCCGAGTTTAACGGGTGTTGTGCTCTTTGGAGGAATGAGAACTGTTGCTGTTGTTTTCTCTTTTTCTTCCCTCCCGCAAAGCAATCATGGACTTTGGGGTAGTTAGGACCAAAGTACAGAAGAAGAAAAAAGTTGTCCAAGGATTCAACAAGTGTCTTTACCGTGGCACTGTCACCAGGTGGCAGTGTTGCGCAACGTTATTCACTTCGCACCACACACACTTCATGGAAGGAAAGGATTTCTCTTTGGAGAGATGTTTTCGTTTCAACACACACATATGTGTCAGGAAGTTTTGTGTTTAACTTTCTTCTATCCCCTCTGCAGGAGAACATCTGTCAAGACCGCTGAGAATGGGGCGGGTCTTAGTCAGTGATGTGGGAGGGGAGAAAGTGTCAATGGTGTTATTGTGATATGTATGCTGTTATGTGTTGTTCCCTTTTCTTTTCCCTTCCATGTCAGGTTCAGGCACAACTACCAGTTTTTCAAATTTATATTTTTCGCATTTTTTGAAGCAGTCTCTGAATGAAGGTAATATTGGCTCCCTTTGGGGCATGACTTGATCCAGACACTGGGGACCAGTGTCAAATTGCTGAGGGGAGAGTGTAGTGGGTGTCAAATTTAGTGGGGTGTATATGGGCAATAGATGGCCCAAATACATTTATTTTAGGGATTTATGGACACTTTGGAGTGTGGGAGGTATGAATGGTGTCATGTTCCCTGCGGTCCCTGGGTGGCACTGTCACCTGGGACCGGGGTTGAACTGCCATTCTAGAGCCGTGCCCTTTTTGTCCTCTCGTGGCAGTAGTACGGCGGGGCGGGGAACCCGCTGTGCCTGCTGGGAGAGGATATAAAAGGGGGCGGACATTTTGCACACGAGGTCCATTCCCCAGGCACCTTCGGCCTGGGGGCTGCTGCGGTTCGTCTGTGCCCAGGCGCCCTAGGCCTGGGCGTGTGGAGTGGAGTTTTATCCCAGGTACCTTCAGCCTGGGGTGTGGTACTTTACCAGGGGGCCTGGGGCCCAGTACCTTCGACTGGGTCCCGCGAGGGCGAAACATTCCTAAGGTGCCCCCGGTATTGGGTGCCTGAATCCTGGGCGTAAGGGACCGGAGACGTGACCTCTCCGAAGAGCCAGCGCAGCATTTGCTGGTGCCGGTGGAGGCCTCTGGTGACCGTCCGGATGGATGTCTTCCTCTGACAGGGGTCATTTGTTCTAAAGGAGGTACTTCACGTTCTCATGGTCTGTGGCAGAGACCCATGTTACTCAGGTCAGTGGCAGGCCTCATCCAAGGCCTGTGGCAGGGGCCTCAACGTTCACCCAGGTCAGTGGCAGTGACCAAATTCACAGTCGGTGGCAGCTACTGTGCGCCAAGCCTGTTTGCACTAAACGGAACAGGAGAAACTTTATTCATTAGTTGTGCCTGGACCTACTCTTCCCTACACCTTGTCTGTTCTTTTAAAAGTCAACCAGTCTCAAAGCAATAAAAAAGTGTTGGACTTTTCATGGTGTGGAACTCGTGTTACTGGAAGCTAAGTGTCCCTGTCAGTGACAGTGACAATCATCCTCCACAGGAGAAGCTGAGGCTCCGGCCTAAAACGCAGACCCTTCTCCCAGATACCCCTAGACGAGTAAAACCAGCCGCAGAGAGAGGGGAGAAGGTGGGGGAAGACCGCTACATACACATTGACTTTTTCTGTTATTTTGTCCTATTTGTTGTCTGCTTCACAAAAAAAAAAACATCTTCAAAGTTGTGGGCATGTTCTGTAAATTAAATGATGCAAATCCTCAAACAATCCATGTTAATTCCAGGTTGTGAGGCAACAAAACACGAAAAATGCCAAAGGGGTGAATTGCAAGGCACTGTATATCCCTGTATGTTGTGGTCGTTCAGGTGATTATCTAATAGTTTTTTTGAAAATATCAATGCTCCCCGGTGAAACCAATGCCTGTGGAAGAGAATTCCACATCCTAACCGCTCTTTCAGTAAAGAACCCTCTACGCAGTTTATGGTTAAACCTCTTTTCTTCTCATTTTAGTGAATGGCCTCGTGTCTTATGAAACTTTTCCACAAAAGGGAATTTAATACCTATTGTGGGGTCACCAGTACGATATTTGTACATTAAAATCATATCCCCTCTCAAGCATCTCCTCTCCAGAGAAAACAAGTTCAGTGCTCGTAACCTTTCCTCATAACTAAGGACCTCCAGTCCCTTTATTCGTTTTGTTTCCCTTCTCTGGACTCTCCAGTTCCAGCACATCCTTCCTGAGGACTGGTGCTCAGAATAGGACAGCATACTCCAGGTGCGGCCGGACCAGAGTCTTGTAGAGTGGGAGAATTATCGTTTTATCTCTGGAGTTAATCCCCTTTTAATGCATGCCAATATTCTGTTTGTTTTGCTTGCAGCTTGCAGCAGCTTAGCATTGCATGCCATTGCTGAGCCTGTCATCTACTAGTTCACCAAGGTCCTTTTCCATCCTAGATTCCCTCAGAGTTTCTCCCCCTAGTAAGTCAATTGCATTCATATTTTTGCAAACCAAATGCATTATTTTACATTGTTCTACATTAAACCTCATTTGCCATGTAGTTGCCCACCCCATTAATTTGTTTAAATCTTCTTGCAAGGTTTCCACATCCTGCGGAGAAGTTATTGCCCTGCTTAGATTAGTATCGTCTGCAAATACAGAGATTGAGCTGTTTATCTCATCCTCCAGGTCGGTTATGAATAAATTTAATAGGATTGGTCCCAGGACAGAACCCTGGGGGACCCCATTTTCCACCCCTGACCATTCCGAGTACTCCCCATTTATCACTACCCTCTGAACTCGCCCCTGTAGCCACTTTTCAATTCATGTACTCACCCTATGGTCCATGCCAATGGACCTTACGTTGTACAGTAAACATTTATGGGAAACTGTATCAAATGCTTATGCAAAATCCAGATACACCATGTCTACGGGCCTTCCTTTATCTAGATGGCAGCTCACCTCCTCATTGAAGGTTAATAGATTCGTTTGGCAAGAATGATTCTTCATGAATCCATGCTGATTACTGCTAATGATACCGTTGTCAATACTAAAACCTTGTATATAGTCCCTTATCATCCCCTCCAAGAGCCTAATATCAATTGTATGCAAGCTAACTGGTAATTCCCAGGGATGTATCTTGGCCCTTTTTAAAATATTGGTGCTACATTGGCTTTTCTCCAATCAGCAGGTACCATTCCAGTTAGTAGACTGTTCGTAAAAATTAGGAACAATGGTCTGGCAATTACTTGACTGAGTTCCTTAAGGACCCTCAGGTGCACGCCATCTGGTCCCTGAACTCATTAACCACTTGCCGACCGCCGCACGCCGATGTACGTTGGCAGAATGGCACGGGCAGGCATATGGGCGTACAGGTACGTCCCTTTAAAATTGCCGCGCGCGTGCCAGCCGGAGTCACGCGATTGCGGTCGGCAAGAGCAGAACAGGGGAATACCTTTGTAAACAAGGCATTCCCCCATTCTGCCTAGTGACACTGTCACTGATGACCGTTCCCCGTGATTGAGAACGGTCATCAGTGATGTGTCACGTGTAGCCACGCCCCCTCACAGTAAAAATCACTCCCTAGGAAACACTTAACCCCTGCATCGCCACCTAGTGGTTAACCCCTTCACTGCCAGTGTCATTTTCACAGTAACCAGTGCATTTTTATAGCACTGATCGCTGTGAAAATGACAATGGTCCCAAAATGGTGTCAAAAGTGTCCGATGTGTCCGCCATAATGTCGCAGTGACGATAAAAATCGCTGATCGCCGCCATAACTAGTAAAAAAATATATATTAATAAAAATGACAAAACAGTCCCCTATTTTGTAGAACTTTTGCGCAAACCAATCAATAAACGCTTATTGCGGGTTTTTTTTACCAAAAATATGTAGAAGAATACGTATCGGCCTAAACTGTGGGGAAAAAAAAATGTTATATACATTTTGGGGATATTTATTATAGAAAAAAGTAAAAATATTATTTTTTTTTCAAAATTGTCGCTCTATTTTTGGTTATAGCGCAAAAAATAAAAACCACACAGGTGATCAAATACCACCAAAAGAAAGCTCTATTTGTGGGAAAAAAAGGACGCCAATTTTGTTTGGGAGCCACGTTGCACGACAACGCAATTGTCAGTTAAAGCGACGCAGTGCCGAATCACAAAAAGGGGCCTGGTCCTTTAGCTACAAAATTGTCTGGGGCTTAAGTGGTTAATGTTACGTTTTTCAACTCTATTTCTAATTCTGTCCTCTGTTAGCCATGAGGGTGCTTCCTGTGACGTGTCATGAGGATAAACATTGCAGTTTTGGTTACTGAAGTCCTCCGTTTCTCTCGGGAAAACTGAGAAGAATAAATTCAGTGCCTTCACCATCTCTCCATCCTTGGTAACCAGATTCCCTTCATCATTCTTTATAAGGCCAATATGATCTGACATTCCTTTCTTACTATTTATGTACTTAAAGAATTTCTTGGGATTTTTTATTTTACTCTCCTCCGCTATGTGCCTTTCATGTTCTAGCTTAGCTGCCCTGATTGCACCCTTACATTTCTTGTTGCATTCTTTGTAAAGTTGGAATGCTGATGATGAACCCTCAGCCTTGCATTTTTTGAAGGCCTTCTCCTTTGCTTCTATATGCATTTTTACGTTGGAGTTAAGCTTTCTCTTTCTGATTACTGCCCTCTGACCCTCGTATATATATATATATATATACACACACACACATACACACTACACGAGATATATATATATATATATATATATATTTATATATATTAATACATTGCCTGCACTGTATATATATTCTAAACTGACTGCACTTTGTATATATATATATATATATATATATATATATATATATATATATATATATATTTATTTATTTATTTATTTTTATTTATATATATATATATACTAAACTGCCTGCACGCCACTAACTAACCTGCCTAATCTAGCTCAAATTCTGTCAATCTCCCCACGTTATCACACTACATACGGCCGCCGCGCCGTGTAAGCAGCCTTATATAGTGTGAGCCGTGGACTTACCCCCCTGAGCCATGATTGGCCAAAGGCACCCTTTCAGTTTCAATGGCAGCGCCGCAAAGAGGAGGGGGAGAGGAGCGAGGCTTCGGGCGGCCGCATCGCTGGACCGCGGGACAGGTGAGTGTCTGTTTATTAAAAGTCAGCAGCTACACTTTTTGTAGCTGCTGACTTTTAATAAACTAAAAAAAGCCTGGAAATCCGCCTTAAGTAGTAACTCCATGTTCCTTTATTTTGGTAGAAACCTGTCCTTGTGAGTCCCAAGATGTCCGCTTGCCCCCTTCTCCGTGTATCGTTACTGTGGTGGAGTGCGGGGTGTAGCAAGATGGCGGCGACGGAACGTCACTTCCGTTACCAATTCCGACGGGTCACCATATCTGACGGAACACAGGCAACATTACAGGTCATCTGCATGTGTCAAGTACAGGGCCTGGAGTACCATTCCTTCGAGCATAGAAAAGCCATAGTAGGCAATGGATCCGGAAGAACCAATCTCCTAATCCCTAGTGGCATTCTTGTAAAGCTAGACATTTTTTTGTGCAGACTTCACAGACATAGCCATCATCTAATATACTAGCAAAAATAACTGAAGCCTTGCCTAGCTGGGAGGTGTTATGCCTGCGAGTACTTCCTGTCTTTTTTTTTTTTTGCCAGTGTCCAATCACCTGAAGGTGGCAGCATATCCCCCTAAGGGATATGAAGATTTTCTGCCCTGGTACAACAATAATTCCATACACCTAGGACACTGGCAAAAACTGACGCATTCTAGGAGTGGGAGGGGTTAAACGTGGCTGGCTTGCCAGTGTCCATATCCTCCTGTAGGTGACTGTATTAACCCAATGGCCTCTGAATATTGAACATGGTAGTTCTTAACCACTTAAGGACAGAGCCTTGTTTTGAGATTTGGTGCTTACTGGTTTAAAAAAAAAAAAAAAAACATTATTGTAATGACACCCCAATAACGAAAGGGGTTAAAGCTATTTAGGATATTCCATTCCCGAACACAAGTCAGCTACCAGACACTCCAACCAGCCGGATAAGACCCCATACGAATAATTCTCCCCCCCCCCTAAACGAGACAAAGCTCTGTCTTGAAGGTCAAACAGGAAAGAGACTTTATTGCAAGCACATGGTAACTGATATCTCACTTCAAAACACTTCCCTCCCACCCTTGGGAAACAGGGCGGGTTAACCTGTCCAGTGACAATGGACACACAGGTCAGGTGTGTTCAAACTTCTCAGTAAACAGTCTTAGCAGGGGGGGGGTTGCTGGAGGAATCCCCCCCTTTCCTCACAGCAAGACACTTACACATCCCATAATAGTTGAGGCAGCCAACCACAATAGAACAATAGAATACAATCACACCTCACCCCATCACAGCAAATAGTACACAACAGTCAACATACTAAATTCAGTAGTGTTATGCAAGCATACACAGAGTGCCGTGAAGAGCCTGCTAACTAAACCCCTGTTTTTATCGCAGACTGTTGGAAAGGTTAATCTGGTTGGTCAGCTGCCTGGTTGTGTCCCCCCCTTCTTTTCATGGTCCACGTTGAACACCTGTATGATGCTATATGAGCTGTCGGGCTATTAAACAACTGAGGTTTACCACTGGCTACACTCTGGAGGCTTAATTGAGCATTACGTAAGGCTGTTTGAGGTCCTCCGTCATAGGGGACCATCGCTGTTCGGTAAGCAGTAACTTCTACTGGTGGTGGTGAAAGTCACGAATTTAAGTCCAAGAAGATTTGAATCCTTTCCTTCTTCTTTTCTTCATTAATTTTGGATATCGCTTCACGGGTGTTTTTTTCATTATGGATTTTTGAATATGAACTTTGAGGGGTTTTTCCGTTCTACAGTATTTTTGGACAATAACTAATTTTTTATTCACAGTTAATTCTCTGTTAATTATCTGTTCACATAGATTATATATTGCTTTTCACTTAGCTTTTTATATGTTATCACTGTTGATATTTGGATTTTTTCAGTCACCCAGTGATGGGCTTATGTTCAAATTCATAAGTTAGCGCGACTATATATTTTTTCTTATTTGTATTCACTGATGATTGTTTTCAGACTAGTTGCTGCTTCTCCTTGTATATTTTTTTCTTTTTTCAGGCAATTCACTTGCTTGATTTTTACACTTTAAGCGCAGTTTCTTCTTATTTTTTCCAATTAACACACAATATATACAATGTATACAGCATTGAATCTGACTAGCACAGATCATACTGGGGTTCTCATTCACCCTGTGCCCCTATTAGAGACACAGGGTGATTTACACATAAGAGGCGTCAGGGGAGCTGGACTAGGAACCTCCAGAACTCTTCAGGGCAAGCTGAGCCGCACAAACCCCCGACCCAAAGTGACTCCTGTCACACATCTCCCCTTTCGGCAGGAGACTAATGCAGGAGGAGACCCCAGACGGGTTGACTCTGAAGTTAGTCAGTAGTTCCAGTCCCCCAATGCCGGTATCCACACAGTACCCCAAATAAATTGTCCCAAACAGAGCATTACTCACCCAGCCAACCTCTGCCTCTCTCAGAGAACATACCCGCCGCTGGGCAGAGGCCTGGACTGGCCATTCTCCCTGGAGTCCTTTCAGCCGCTGGAGAGAAGACAGGGTGACTATGCTCAGTCCGTCATGCTGTTAGGGATCTGGGCCAACTGCCAGCATCCCTGGGGTATACAAGTGGAGACTGAAGTCCACTACCTCAGGAATTCCCTCTTCTGTTAGTTGAGGGCAGAGGCCAGCAGCACTCTGCTCTGTTGCAAGCTCTTCTGCTGGGTTGCTGTGAGTGGAGACCGCAGTCCCATCCCCCAATATCAGCTCAAGCTGCAGTTGTGTGCAGAGGCCAGTAGCATTCTGCCCTGCTGCCAGTGATTCAGCTGGGAGTAAAAGCTTTACCACCTCAGCTTGTTGCTGGAGAGAGGGGCCAACTGCCCCGGCTCCCTCAAACTCCACAGTTGTTTCCGGTGCTGGGCAGAGGTTGGTAGCACTCTGCCCTGTTGCCAGCACTTCTGCTGGAAACCCCACACCATCTGTTCCAGCTAACTGTTGGGGAGGGAAAATGGCTGCTTCTCCTCCCTGATTCTCTGACCTCCACTGGGAGAGAGGAACCATCACCTTCTCACCTCGGGCCTCCAAAACTGCCATGGGTGTAGAGCAGGTGTCTGCAGTACTCTGTCCTGCTGCCAGTACTTGAGCAGGCGATGAATAATCCATAACATCCTCTGAACAGTCCATTAAGTCCATACATTCTGTAATCTGTGGCTGGGGAGATGAGCCAACTGCCCCGACTCTCGGGAACTCCACAGTTGTTGCCATTGCTGGGTAGAGTTTGGTAGCACTCTGCCCTGTTTCCAGCACTTCTGCTGGGGACTCCACATCATCCACTTCGGCTTTGGGGATGGCAATCTCCAGATTTTCCACTGCCGATTCTCTGACATGCTGCTGGACAAGTACATTCCTCCATCCAAGATCATCCCAAGCAGAAACAGGACCATCAAGGTCAGTTAGCACTTCAGCTTTGGGGATGGCAATCTCCAGATTTTCCACTGCCGATTCTTCAGCCAGGATTTCAGAGTTGTCAACTGGTATTTCCTGATAGTCCCAGGCAAAGGGAGCTCCACCCTGCTGCTGAGCAGATTCTAGTAGCTGTCTGTAGGCGATCTCCAGCTCCCATTCCTGAACGGCCAGAAACTCCAAATCTTCCCCTACCCAGTGCCCTTCCGAGACATTCAGTCGTCACTCTCTGTGCTCCATTATTTCCTCCAAATGCCACTCCCGATCACTCCCAAAGTCAGGGTCACTGGACAGCCTCCAATACAACAATCCCAGGCCATCATAGTCAAAGCCTTCCATGGGGCTGTCATCTGCTGACCACAGGCACTCTTACTCTTGGGCTACATACCAGTCTGTAGCTCTCGTCCAACCGCATCTCTGCCCGGATCAACCAGCTTAACTCAGCTGTCCACTCCTGCATCGGTTGTTCCCCCAATAACTGCATTCGTATATCATACTGCGACCAGTACCTTACATAGATGGAGGGGAGAACTTTTCCCTGGTGTTGTTGCTCGAGAGCTAGCGCTTTCTTCCAGAGTTCGCAGCGGATAGAATCAGACCATCCCAGCAGGACCTCCTCTGATACTGGTCCTCTATGATGTATCTGCATCTCTTGCAACCTCCTTCTGAATTCCTCTTCCATGGCGGCTGGTATCTGTACCTCTCCTTTCCTTTCAGTTGGTGCTGCTGTGATTTCTGCTGCTTCAGCACCTCTTTGCTGTAGCCAATTTGCATCCACAGCCGCTATAACTAGGTCTATGATCTCCGCTGGAGGGTTAGGACCATAATGTGCCAGTCTTATTTTAACAGCCCGATCAAAACTTGCCTCTTTGTGTGTCCTGTCTGTTACGCTGGGCCTTTCCGTTATGTTGGGTCTTTCGGCTCTATCCATTTCGACTACTTCTGTGATAATGTCCCTTTTCTTACGGTTGTTGGCTGGTTTGCCCCGGTTCTCCAGTAAGTCCTTGAGGGAAGAGAGCTTTAGCCGTTCATACTGTGCCTCCATTGTCCTGTGTCCTCTTGTAGCTGTCCTTATAGGCTGTGGGAATCATCCCGCTGCTTGCCACCAATGTAATGACACCCCAATAACGAAAAATAACTGAAGCCTTGCCTAGCTGGGAGGTGTTATGCCTGCGAGTACTTCCTGTCTTTTTTTTTTTTGCCAGTGTCCAATCACCTGAAGGTGGCAGCATATCCCCCTAAGGGATATGAAGATTTTCTGCCCTGGTACAACAATAATTCCATACACCTAGGACACTGGCAAAAACTGATGCATTCTAGGAGTGGGAGGGGTTAAACGTGGCTGGCTTGCCAGTGTCCATATCCTCCTATAGGTGACCGTATTAACCCAATGGCCTCTGAATATTGAACATGGTAGTTCTTAGCCACTTTAGGACAGAGCCTTGTTTTGAGATTTGGTGTTTACTGGTTTTAAAAAAAAGTGTTTTTTTTTTACTAGAAAATTACTTTGAACCCCCAAACATTATTGTAATGACACCCCATACGAATAATTCCCCCCCCCAAACGAGACAAAGCTCTGTCTTGAAGGTCAAACAGGAATGAGACATAATTGCAAGCACATGGTAACCGATATTTCATTTCAAAACACTTCCCTCCCACCCTTGGGAAACAGGGCGGGTTAACCTGTCCAATGACAATGGACACACAGGTCAGGTGTGTTCAAACTTCTCAGCAAACAGTCTTAGCGGGGGGGGTTGCTGGAGGAATCCCCCCCCTTTCCTCACAGCAAGACACTTACACATCCCTTAATAGTTGAGGCAGCCGACCACAATAGCACAATAGAATACAGTCACACCCCACCCCATCACAGCAAATAGTACACAACAGCCAACACACAATATATACAATGTATACGGCATTGAATCTGACTAGCACAGATCAGACTGGGGTTGTCATTCACCCTGTACCCCTATTAGAGACACAGGGTGATCTACACATAAGAGGCGTCAGGGGAGCTGGGCAAGGAACCTCCAGAACTCTTCAGGGCAAGCTGAGCCGCACAAACCCCCGTCCCAAAGTGACTCCTGTCACAATTATATATTTTTTTCTAACACCCTAGAGAATAAAATGGCGGTTGTTGCAATACTTTCTGTCACACCGTATTAGCGATGCGGTCTTACAAGCGCATTTTTGGGGAAAAAATACCCTGTTTTGAATTAAAAAATAAGACAACATTAAAGTAGGCCCAATTTATTTTTATATTGTGAAAGATGTTACACAGAGTAAATTGATACCCTACATGTAATGCTTCAAAATTGCGCCTGCTCGTGGAATAGCGACAAATCTTTACCTTTAAAAATATCCATAGGCGATGTTTAAAAAAATTCTACAGGTTGCATGTTTTGAGTTACAGAGGAGGTCTGGGGCTAGAATTATTGCTCTAACAATCACGTTGATACCTCACATGTGGTTTGAACACCATTTTCATATGCGGGCGCTACTCGCGTATGCGTTCGCTTCTGTGCGTGAGCTCCTCAGGGTGCGTTAAAAAATATATACTGTATATTTTTTATAAATTTTACTTTATTTTTACAATAAATAAAATAAAATAAATTGTGTCACTTTTATTCATATTTCAAGGAATGTAAACATCCCTTGTAATAGAAAAAAAGCATGACAGGTCCTCTTAAATATAAGATCTGGTGTCAAAAAGACCTCAGATCTCATATTTGCACAAAAATTCAATAAAGAAAAAAAGTCATTTGAAAAAATAAAAAGTCCCTTTAAGAGCTATGGGCGGAAGAGACGTTTTGACATTGCTTCTGCCCTGCAATGGTATGGAGCTGGGTGGGGGCCATCTTCCACTCACTCAGCTCCATATCACACGGGAACGGATGTGATCGCCTCCGCCGCTGGCTCTGGTAAGCGGCGGAGGGCACTGGAGTGTGGCGGGAGGGGCCCCCCTCTCCTGCCACCGATAAAAGTGATCTCGCTGTGAATCCGCTGCAGAGACCACTTTTATCTGAAAGCTGACCGCCCGCTCTTGAAGGGGATACTGAGGTTATGGTAGCTAGCTGCTGCCATAACAACGATATTCCTCTTCAAACAGCGACGTATAACGACGGCGGCGGTCGGCAAGTGGTTAAAGCAGAACTTGACTCCACAAATGAAGTATAGCTTTCTTAGATTGCAAGCTCTAACAAGTAGGGCCTTCTGATTCCTACTGTATTTGTACTGTCTGCCCTTATGTTGTAAATCACTGAGTAAACTATTGACGCCACAAAATTGACATCGGTAATTTTTTTTATCGCATGGGCTGCAGGCCCTCATTCACAGAATGGATAGGGAGCAGCGCTTCCGTATCATCAGGGACCAGGCTGCCCGAATCTAGAAAAGGCAGCCAGCTGCAGAGGGCCAATATGACAGTGTGGGACATTGGCCCAGACAGCTAGAAATAAAAGAACTCAACTTTGAGGACCTGTGGGTGTAAGTAAGCCATCTAGTCCAGGTAGTGAAAAAGATGTATTCCATAACCACTTAAGGACCGCCTCACGCCTATATACGTCGGCAGAATGGCACGGCTGGGCACATCCACGTACAGGTACGTTGCCCTTTAAGAGCCCAGCCGTGGGTCAAGCTCGCAACCCGGTCCTGTGCTCCGTGAAAGCGCCCCGCGGGACCCGCGGACCGATCGCCGCCGGTGTCCCGCGATCGGGTCACAGAGCTGAAGAACGGGGAGAGGTAAGTGTAAACAAACCTCTCCCCGTGCTTCCTAGTGAGCCTGTCACTGATCGTCTGTTCCCTGTCATAGGGAACGACGATCAGTGATGTCACATGCCAAGCCACGCCCCCCTACAGTAAGAAACACACATTAGGTCACACTTAACCCCTTCAGCGCCCCCTACAGGTTAACCCCTTTACTGCCAGTGTAATTTTCACAGTAATCAGTGCATTTTTATAGCACTGATCGCTGTAAAAATGACAATTGTCCCAAAATATTGTCAAAAGTTTCCGATGTATCCGCCATAATGTCGCAGTCATGATAAAAATCGCTGATTGCCGCCATTACTAGTAAAAAAAAAATTATTAATAAAAATGTCATAGAACGATCCCCTATTTTGTAGACGCTATAACTTTTGCGCAAACCAATCAATATACGCTTATTGCGATTTTTTTTACTAAAAATATGTAGAAGGATACGTATTGGCTTAAACTGAGGAAATTTTTTTTATTTTATATATTTTTGGGGGATATTTATTATAGCAAAAAGTTAAAAATATTGAATTATTTTCAATATTGTCGCTCTATTTTTGTTTATAGCGCAAAAAATAAAAACCGCAGAGGTGATCAAATACCACCAAAAGAAAGCTCTATTTGTGGGGAAAAAAGGACGCCAATTTTGTTTGGGAGCCACGTCGCACAATCGCGCAATTGTCAGTTAAAGCGACGCAGTGCCGAATCGCAAAAAGGGGCCTGGTTCTTTAGCTGCAAAATGGTGAGGAGCTGAAGTGGTTAAACAAGCTGAATTGATTGGAGAGTGATTTGTACAAAAGGCCTATCACCATGGATTTATTGAACAAAAAATAAAAGATGTAACCCTTCTGGATAGAGAAAAACGAATCCAGGACTCAATTAAAAATAATGAACATCGAGTGAGAGGGGGAGGAGCTGCTGGTCAAGATGGCTGCTTCGTGAGGTGGCCATGCCGCTGCAACAGGAGCGTGAATAGGGTAAACTGGATGGCTGGATACTTGACGCTGACAAGCTGATATGGAGCGATAATTCTGCCTCGCTTTGCCTGCACTTGCACGTGCAATCTTGTTTAAAACGCTTTACATACCATTTCATCATCTTACCATGCCCCATCGAGTCTCACCGCATCCCATTGTGCTGTCTGGCGCTCTATCTGGTGTGTCGTCTCTTTCCGGTTTTCAAGGAAGGACCCGGACCGCAGGGCTGTAAGCGCCAGCAAGGCTGAGCTGAGCTGTGAAAGCGGAAGAGGAGCCGAACCATACCGAGGAAGTAGAGAATGGGTCGGTGTGCCTGCGTCTGCATGTTCGCTGGAGCCGCTAGACATTAGCATCGGACCCCCTGGAGGACCCCCTGGAGGACCCCGGTAATAAACGGTGGGCGATCGCAACCCCTCGGGGAGGCCGGGGGAGCCACGGACAAGTCCGCGGTGGGCGGGCAGAGGCACACATTGAGCAGGAGACTGCAAAAACACAGGAAGAAAGCTTGGAAACCCAGCAACGGTCGGTGAGTCGGAGGTCATAGACCTTGACGGTGAATATAAATATAATTATATTATATTAATTACATAAGTACAAAGCTCAGACAAGCAAAAAATAAAAAAAGAGACAGTAATGGAATATTGATATCTATACCTGTTTCTATATCCCCTATATATAGACATTTGTATTTGCCTAGAGATGCAAAGAGGCTATGTAGAGACTACAGATTAAAGGGGGAGAGAAACGAAAGCCTAGAACTGCCAAGATAGATATATATGGCAAATTTATAAAAGAAATATTTTCTATTCATCCAGGTTTTTTTGGGGGTTTTTTTTGCACGGCAGTAAAATGAGACGGCAAAATAGCTGAAGCTAATCAAACAAAATCGAGGTGGAATATTACAATATATATACAGCAAATGAAACAAAAATTTCTATATATAATGTTATATGCGAGAAGCTATATTTACAAGGATTAAAGATTTTATAAACAGCAAAAAATATATATACATATGTTTAGACACCCATACTCATCCAAGAGTATCCTATAAAATAAAAAAGACTAAGATAGCAAACTACCAGCAGGTAATTGAAACCTAACTGAAAGGGAACACGGCGCTAAATTTTTTATTTTTTATTTAATTTATTTTTGTTGTCTCAGGAATACCGTTTCAATCAATTGAATTATAAACTGAACTAGAAACCATAAATTGATCAATAAAATTAAGGGTATAGTAAAATCCTTAACGTGATTCAAGAAAAGAAATACCTTTGTTACTGCCCCTTTTTATTTTTTCCACACCTGTTCCATACCTGTTTTTTTTATTTATTTTTCATTTTATCCTTTCCTTTCCTATATTTTCCTTCTTGAAAGATACAAAACTTTCACAGGACTGGACATTAAAAGAATTAGGGCAAGAGAAATAAAGGGAAATACCATTTTTATTTTTTTGGGATACTTTAACCGTTTTCTATCTCAATAAAAACAACCGGAGGGACTTAATGGAAACTGAGGAAAGCTTGGCTCTCCCTCCCCCCCCCCTCCTAAAATATGGCACCTAAGAAGGGTAATAGAACACCGCAGTCTCAAAAAAACAAAAAAGACAAGAAAGAGGATATAAAGAAAAAAAAACAGCACAGGGGCTCAAACATCTCAAACTCAAACAACAGACATTAAAGAGTTCGTTCAACAACTACAATCATCACAAACATCACAAATATCACAAACATCACAGGAATTGTTGAACACGGCGGAATCAACCACAAATTTAGGAACATCTGGAAGAGATTAATCACCCTAGGAATAGTTCACCAATAGATATAACAGATACAAATAGATTGACTGCACAACAGGAGGAGAGAGAAACATGGGAAATGCAAACATACATTCGATCTCTCCCTACCAGGGGGGATATGGATCAATATGTACACCAATTGGAAACATCATACAAAACGGAAATACAGGAACTCAAAACATGTATGCAAGATACTAAAGAGAAAATAAGTTCAATGGACATAAGAATAACAAATATGGAACAAAAATTAAAACAAACAGAGGAAAGATTAAAAGAACAGGAAAAACAATTAAAATGGAACAAAAATGCCCTTGATGAGCAAGAAAACAGAAACAGGAGAAATAACATACGAATCAGAGGTCTATCGAAAAATGTGAGCTCAATAGTTTTGTCAGATACACTGCAAAATATATTCAATGAATTACTACAGGACCCAACTGAAACAAAAATTGATAGAGCTCACAGAGTAATGGGACCGAGAAGAACAGACACAAGTAGACCAAGAGACGTGATATGCAGGATGCATTATGCTCAAAGAACAAAATCATGATAGCCGCACGTCAAAAAAAGAACATACAATACGAAGGAACACAACTGATGTTTTTCCAGGACTTATCTAAATACACACTTGACAGGAGGAGAGCATTAAAGCCTCTCCTGGAACAACTCATTAAGAAGAACGTCCAGTACAGATGGAAATTTCCATTTCAGTTACAGGTTCAACACGAAGGAAAGACAACATCTTTCAGGGAACTGGAGGACCTGCCGGAATTTCTGGGGACTCTCCGACTCCAGGAAATAGAATTGCCAGACTGGCCCAGGATGGACATGGGAATATTTAGAAAACCATAAAGGGAATTGGGTGCTGGGGACATGGCGGGGGTTGGGGGGTGGGGGGTAGGGGGTGAGATACAGAGGTGAGCACTAGTCATTTATCACATAGTAATCGAACACACCACGATACAAAATTAGTTATAACACTATTAAGAATCACATCTATATATGTTCATCACATCCACACTGGAATAAAACACGAACACATAGAATGCCATGGACACTTATGATTTTTCTTCCTTTTTTTTTTCTCGCCCGTAATTTTGACTCACTTGCATTTTTAACTCCTTGTAATACACATAGAATGGAACACAATGAAATATAAATAAAAAACACAGTTTGCTTTAACATTATGGGGATCTCCCTTTTTTTTTTTTTTCCTTGGTCTTCAGCCCCCTCCAACCCCCCCTCCCCCCATGGCTGCCGCCCTCCTCCCGCCCTCATTCCCCAGTATGAGACCCATACCCTTCCTCCCCCTCCAACCATTTTTGCAATGGCGATACATTTTTAGATATGGGAGGGGAAAGGAAGAAAACAAACACGAGAGGAAGGGAGGGGATGGGGGAGAGGAGAGAAGAGAAAGATTTTTTTTTCTCTCTCCCCTCTCTCTCCTTTTTTCTTTGAATGGCAATACAGGGGTTACTAATATTTCCGAATTATTGGTAATGATTAAGTATACAAAAAAATGTGTAATCGATGGAAATACAAAATAACAATATTAACAAGAAAACCGTCCAACAAATGATTTAAAAGGACTTGTGAATGCGGCGTGAACACTCTCGTAGAGTGGCAGATCGGGAACAGCAGCCCTGATTCACCCCCAGATAGGAATATTACATTTTGTAAGACAGACTTATAAAGTCAATTTAGTAGTGAGTAGTATAGGGCGAGGTGTGTGTCAGGTGAGTGTTTAGTGAGCGAGTGTAACCAAGGGGTCGTTTTTTTTTTCTTCTCCCCCTCCTCTTTTTCTCTCCCTTTTTTCTTGCGCTTACTCTTCTTCCCTCTATTTTTCATCTGTAATCAGGTTCCCCCCCCATTATACTCTTATGGGAGGGGTAAATTCTGCTCTTTCAATGCAAGAGGCCTTAAAAAGATCTCAAATTTTAAATTAATTTCACAAACAAAATATCCAAATTATTTTGTTTCAAGAAACACACTTTTGTTCAAATCACATACCTAAAATCAGTAATAGAAATTACACTACTTGGATTCACGATACATTCTCTTATTCTAAATCGAAGGGAGTTTCCATTGCATTCCACAAAAACATACCTCACCAAATAGTACAAAGATGGAAAGGTAAAGATGGCAGATCCTTGATAATAAAGGTTATGATATATGGAAAAATGTTTACAATCATAAACTTATACTTACCAAACTATGAACAAATTAAAAGCGGAATAAAATCTCTAGTGGATGCAATGGAAAAAGCAGAAGGAACAGTAATTATGGGCGGAGACTTTAACTTTATAACGTCCACCCTTAGAAGAAAAATAGTCAACTAAAAGAATTTAAATACCTACTGGGAAGACATCAAATAATAGACATATGGAGTGCCCAACATAAAACGGAAAAAAAATTACACATATTATTTAAATATACATAATTCATATCATAGAATAGATAATTTTTTCATCAATCAACCCGGTCTAATGATGGCTCCCTCAACAAATATAGGCAACTTTTCCTGGTCAGATCATGCACCGATATATTTGGAACTTAGGATAACTGAATACAAAAACCAACAGGGACAAGGAGACTGAATGATAATTTAATAAAAAATAAAGACTGTGTAAATGACATACGACAAGTAATAAGAGAATTCTTGTTAAATCATGAAAATGACGAGACCTCAATTCCCATACAATGGGAAACACTTAAATGTGTACTGAGGGGAATGTTTATCAAGCACGGTTCTAGGCTGAAAAAGGAAAAAGACGAGAAACAATCAGAATTAATGAAGGAAATTACAGGACTAGAAAATAAACACAAACAGAGCCTTAAAATGGGAGACAAAATAGCGTTGAAGGAAAAACGAATGCAGCTACAATACTTGCTTGATGAGGATTCCCTCGGAATGAGGGACAAGAACAAAATACAATGGTGCCAACAAGGCAACAAAACAGGGAAATTGCTAGCCAGATCATTAAAAAATCAAAACCCTATGACTCCTATAGTTAAAATTAAAAAAACAAATGGGGAACTAGTCTATGACCCAACAGAAATATCTAAAACTTTCCATATGTATTATTCTAAGCTATATAATCTAAACACTCAACAGGAAAATAAAGAAAAAGAGAAGAAGAAAAAGGAGATTCATAAATATATACAAGATACAGCTTTACCGGTATTTTCAAGAGAAATAACTGAAGAACTGGAAAAAGAAATCTCACTCGAAGAAATCCAACAAGCTATTTCTGAACTGGTCCCGGGCAAAAGCCCTGGACCAGACGGGTACACTCCTAGATTTTATAAATCTTTTCAAGAGATATTAATACCCATTCTTAAAAAAACATACAATTCTATAACCAGAACACAAATATTTACAGCACAAAGTATGGAAGCCCACATAGCATTAATACCAAAACCCGATAAAGATCACACATTGTGTAATAACTACCGACCCATTTCTCTGACAAACATCGATATTAGACTATATTCAAAGATTATTTCTAATAGATTGACACCCATATTACCAGGGTACATAAGTCCAGAACAAACTGGATTTACGAAGGGTCGAGAAACAAGGGACAACATTATAAAAACTTGTATACTGGTAGAACAGGCTCAGAGAACTGCCATCCCAACATGCCTATTATCTAAGCGTTTGATAGAGTGGGGTGGCAGTTCTTGGAGGAAACATTAGTTCAGATAGGAATGGGCCCAAAAATGCTCAGTAGGATTGTTGCATTGTATTCTAACTCGCGAGCTAAAATTAGAACAAATAGTATATTATCAGAATATGTAGAAATTTCTAACGGAACCCGACAGGGCTGTCCACTTTCTCCTTTATTATATATACTACTTATGGAACACCTTATACAAGCAATAGGGAAAAATAAAGATATACAAGGAATTAATATTAAGGACAAAGAATACAAAACAGCAGTTTACGCGGACGATTTATTAATATACGTGACTAACCCCATTATAACATTACCCAACTTAATAAAATAATTTAAAAGATTCGGGGAAGTGAGTAACTTTATAGTCAATTATGATAAATCCGAAATGTTAAACGTATCACTTAAAGAAAAAACGCAAATTTTACTGCAAAAAGACTTCCCATTTAAATGGCAAAAAGAAGCAATTAAGTATTTGGGAATTTTCATCCCGAGAGACTTGAACAAACTACAAGAATTGAATCACAATGCGATAATCCGAAAAGAATAAATAAAGTAAAAATGGACATACTACCAAAATTGCTATATAAAACAATGACTGAACTAAGAAAAGCAATAGGAAGTTTCATTTGGGACCAGAAATCACCACAAATAAAACAAGAAATCTTAATTAGAAATAATAAAAATGGGGGATTAACATTACCCGATTTTTTAAAATACTCACAAGCAGCCTCCCTGACGAGGATTATAGACTGGTACCACAACACGGATGAGAAACAATGGGTCAAATTAGAAGAAGACATTATAGGAATCCAACTTAAAGCACTCCCCTGGATAAAACCCCATTTAAGACCCGGAAATAATAAATTAACAACCTTCGCAAGAATCACATTAAAAATCTGGGACGCGGAATTAAAAAAGGAGAATCCATCCACTATGATGGGTCCAATGACCCCATTATTCTCTAATCCAGAATTCCCGCCAGCTTTAGCAACCACAAAATACTTAAAATGGAATATATGGCAAAACGCAAGGGTGGCCCAGATCCTAGTTGAAGGGAAAATGCCAAATATGCAAGACTTGGGATTGGAATACAAAAATAAATGGCTACTTTACCACCAATTAAACACATATATTGCAACGAATATAGACCAGTCTTTAATAAATAGACCAAAAACCAAATATTAACAATTATTAGTAGAAGAACAAAAACCAACTATAAAACTATCTAAAATATATGGTCTATTACTCCCTTTAGGACCCCTTAGAGAGTTAACAGGAATGAAGAACTGGGAACAGGAGATAGGGAGATTAATATCAGAGACATGAATGGGAGAAAATATTTGCTATAATTCATAAAACATCCCTGGCAATTAAATATCAAGAAAGGAATTATAAAATAGCAATGAGATGGTATCGGAGCCCAGTAGCACTAAATAAAATAAATAGCGAGCAGACAGATATGTGCTGGAGATGTAAGATAGAAAAGGGGACCATGGACCACATTTGGTATGGATGTCCTAAGGTGAGGAATTTCTGGAATAATGTTCACGATATATATCAGAAAGTGTCGGGAATAGAGAGGAACATAAACATAGATACCTCATTGTTTTCTATGATGCCAGAATCATTAATGAGCATCAAGAATGATATTTTTCACCATATGACCTCAGCAGCTAGAACAATAATCGTCCGTAACTGGAGAGAAAATAAAAGTCCAAATATAGGAGATTGGGTATGTGAGATGAACGAAATACAATATATGGAAAGACAGATAAGAGAAGAAGGATACACAGAAACCAAAATGCCAGCAATATGGTTAAAATGGGATGAATTTCGGTCCTCAAACAGAATGAAGGGATATGTATAAAAGAAAATAATAATGAGTAAATGAAGGAGAGTGGGTGACAGAGCAAGGGGGAGAAATAGGAGTATCCTCCCTCCCCTTATTTTTAATTCTAAAAACGTTTTTTTCTTTTTTCTTCTTTCTCTTCTTTTTTTCCCCCTCACCTGGTTGAATGGACGTATGGAAGGTGGAATGAAAGGTGTGTAAGATAGAAATACATATATGTAGGAGAATGCCTTTAAGCACTCTTTTTTTTTATGTTAGAGAAGAAAATAGATACTGACTAAGAACTTGTAAAATTTGTTTACTGTAAAACGAGAATGAATTAATACCTATTGACAAGAATCTTGTAAAAACGTAAAACTGACTGTATCTAAGAAAATGTTCAACA